>JASDQU010106433.1:9875-22488 GCA_032191745.1 Picea mariana
CATGAATCAAACACATACATTTCATGTATATTAAACTTGACGACAATATATCTATATTACAATGGAGTGTTGGGACCTTCCATTGATCTTAAATGCTTTAAATATATAAGTTATTTTTCGGTCAAAATGTCTCAAGGGAAAACTCAACATTTCTATTTGTAAATCATGAGACATTTCAAAATTCTTTGAAAACATCATGGTCACATTGTACTTTCCCATGACAAGCAAAAGAAGAATGCAAGAAAAAAATGGGGAAGGGGATATGAGAGCGAAACATGTTGTGAAATCACCTCCCCATTTCCTTGGTATATGTTGATATTGAATTCCTAAAATATTGGACTATTGATAAATTTGAAATCCACATTATCATTGTAAACTTGGTAATAACTAACTTCAAACTTATGGAATCAATATATAAGCCATTAAGCATGCCCTAAAACCATGGACAATCTTACTAAATAAAATAGGATATTGAATCTAATTGTACATGCAATTTAATAGGAAGATGCTCCAAAACTCATGGTTCTCTACTTGTCCAATGTCCATGTATGTTATAACTCTTGTGAATTAATGTGTCATGTTCTTCACAATAATTACTATACCAAGGAGCCACGACCTACAAAAAGAAAATACATTCAAATCTTCCTAATGATTTTTTTGTAAAAAGCAATTGTTAAGTATCCAACATGTAACCAATAAAAATATTATAGTTTGTTAGACATTTAAAACTAAAAGTTATATAGAAAGAAACCTATTATTAAAAGAAGAAATCCCCTAAAAAAATAACAAATGATAAAACATTTTTAATTTTACATTAGAACTTATCCAGAGCATACAATTAATAGGTAAGATGATATCTCCCAAGGGACCCCTATGGGGTTGTTTGATTGCTTAATTTGATTTGCTCCCAGTCACACTTTAAAAATTAAAAGGTGTGGCAGAATGACACATGGGGATATCAATCCTTCAAAGTTAAGACTCTTGTCTACCTTTTATTTATGCCTTAAAAAACCCTAGAGAAAACTCAAATATTATAATTAACCATGGATGCCCCAAATGATGGCATGGAAGTAATTGAACTTGAAACCATGCATATACCCAAATAGATGTCAGGATAGTGGCACATTCATTAAGCATTTTATTATTGATTGAAAACTTGGTAATCAAAGTGAACAGCTCAATGTACTAGTTTTAATATATATAGAGAGAGAGAGAGAGTTGTGGATTTTGTGTAATCGTTTAAATTGAAAGGTTAACATTAGGAGGGGTGTTGCATGTGGTATCAGAGCATGGTTACGGTCTTAGGGCCTAATGAACCCACATGCTTCTTGTTAACCTTATTATTGTATAAGGGATTCATGTACACTATTATATGTGTGCCTTATGTATTAGCGCTAATAAAGCATAGTCCAGAGGAAAGAACGTGCTTATGTCTTTTCTTTTACCTTTATAATAGAGTAGAGCGTTGAAGAGCATATAACAAGTCAAAGAAGACTATATATATATATATATATATATATATATATATATATATATATATATATATATTGCAAATGTAAGTTATGGCATTAATTGGGAATGAAACTTTGAAGAAGTATTTCATGTTGACAAAATTTTGGTTGTAGGGAGAGACATATACATTCTAAATGAATGAAGCATGAAAAATGCTATTTTTATTTTAAATAATCTGGAATAGATCCCTGTAAATAATGATGTTTACTATAGAACTATTGAGACGAAGATGGAATCCATGAATTGGTAAGTGGACATTTTATAACCTTTTAAGTGAAACAATGTATACATATCTTAAATGAAAGTGAAAAACAATGACATGCATGGATAATCCTTTAAACTACCATTAATCTCTTGTGCATTAATGTGTGGTTTCTATGCAAAGTATATGACACATATTAGACAGTAGAGTCCACTCTAAGATAAATCTTATTACCACTCTAGGATAGATCGTATTAGAATAGTTTAAAGTTTTGCAAACTTTTGAAGTGAGTTGAGGCATCTTAATGACTATTTATCTCATATCGGTATAACCCATCGGTAAGTGAATAATTGACCTTGTCTTGTATAAGGAACAATCTATTGAGTAAATATGTTAAGAAAATAACAGTGATGGGATACGTAGAAATATGAAGGAGGAGGCTTTAAATATGAGGCTTGTGCTTGTCTTAAATATATGTATAGTATCATAAATGCTATAACAATGCACTACTTGTTTCATTTACATAAAGGTTGAATAAGGGCCTAGATGTCAATGGTCCATGAATAAGAGTATGGAAGAATAGTTGAAGATCTGCCTTTTAGAACATCAATTGTATTGAATAAATTATTATTAGATAGAGAAGATTTTTGAATGACTTGGCATATACGGTTGGTAGCGTATAAGAAGTTGAACATTGACAAAAGATGAATTGTGTTTTTATTTGAGTTAAGTGGTTGTTGAAAACCTTATCAATGAAGGATATGAAGATGTATATATACTCCACTCATGAACAATTATGGAATCTCATGGATATAGATAAATAAATGTTGTTGTAAATTTGTGACTTACTTAGGGGAATGATTGGGAATGTGAAATTAAGAATGGACCTAATCAAAAGTTGAAATTATCTTATTAGATCTCATTTTTGAATTTTAGGGAAACAAATAGGATGGCATGTTGAATGTATTAGTATGATTATTTTTTTAATTGTTTAAATATGATGATTTCTCATAATCTTAATAAGCCTCATCCTTTGCTTTTGTGCATACTTGGTTGAAAGAACTTGGACTTACTAAGGAGTTTGAGGAAATCAAAGGAGAACCTCTAGGATAAGCTAATGCAATGATAAAGACAGGAATTATTGGTTAATATGAAATGAGAAAATAGCTAAAGGAAAGCAATAAACTTTCTTACTTAATGATTTTAGCAAGTGGATTTAGCAACACAAAGAATGTTAAATATTATTGTGGTAAGAATGATAGTAAATATATAAGGAATTTAAAAGATGTAGTCTAGCTCTAGTGAGTCAGATAGAAAACTAAACATTAATACTTGTTTTTGAAAGGAGAAGATAATATCTTGTGGACATGAGTTTGGGACAAAATGTTTAAAACTTGACCAATTTGTACATATAGGTATATGAAGCATTTAAATTAAGGTAAAGAGATGATGGCTTATGTACAAATGGTGAAGAATAATGAATTAGTATTTGGTAGGAAGGCTAAGAAACTTGTATTCCTATTCCAAATTGTTTAAACTAAATTAGAGAGTATATTTCTTTGTTCATCTACAATGAAGATTATGTACGATTAAGTATAAGAAGGTGAGCATTTTTCCATATAAGAATTGATCTCTAGAAAGAGACTACAATAGTTTGGACTATAGACTAACTATGCATTATGAAGTGAAAATATTGGATTTTTTTATCATAAAATTATGATTAAAGTATGAAATTATTGGAGTACAAGACAACACAATGAAAATGATAGTTTGAAATGAATTATAAAGGTTATTGATAAATATTCCATTCAAAATAGGAAATGGCTTGGATATTTGAGAAAGACACATTGAGTGTAGCATATGATTTCAGTAAATTGATTTGATTATGCTATATTTACAACTTTATTTGCTTGATATATGTGTGTTTGTGCATGTGTAGGACACAAGGCAATGCCTTGCTAGCTCACCAACACATGGATGTGAGACATGATCGGGAAACATAGATAGAGGCAAGGATCCTCTCTTTGTAGTATATGTTTGATGGGTATCTATCTCATATGTAATAAGGGTGGGAGGTCCTTATGCTACCATTATTACCGAGGGACGTGCAATAGAGTGCGAGATCCTTACTTCCCAACAATTAACCTTCTAGATTCTAAACTAATCCAAGTAACCCTAAATAAATATTGATAAAATTAGTTAAAGTGAATTTTACCGAATGTTGATTCAAAACTAAGCCAAGTAACCCTAAATAAATAATGATGAAATTAGTTCAAGTGAATTTTACCCAATGTTGAGGGGATACTTGAAAAATGATCATTAAACAAAACAAAAATAAATTAAATAAATAGAAAATAGTTAGTAGATTTTTTTAGAAGTGGCACATAAGATATAATGAATACTTTTCTATTTAATAAAATAAATAAAGATGGAAAATGAGAGGATGCCATCTAGGGGTGGATAATTTGTAATAATAAATTAGAAAAATAAATAGCTATGCATGGGCTAATATTGTAGGACTTTGAATGCCTATAGGAGAGGTCACTATGGTTTTCTGGCGCATAACTATAACTGTAGGGAATGTTGTGGAAATTTTAGTAGATTTTGTGGAAAAGAAATTACTTAAATAGTTAGATTTAGAAGGTAGTTGAGTTCTATGTTGATATTAATCCACTTGTTAGAGGTGTTGTTGTTAGCGTAACAAGTTCATGTGGTGGAAAACCCACCACTTAAGCATATTTTTTTGTTAATATTCAGGTAAGCTATTGGTTGTGTGATCCCACACTTCCTAAGTCTCCGAGAAATAAGTTTTACCTGAGTATGGTTGGATGGAAACCAATTGACACTCATTGAGTGAGATAAGGAAATAAGATTAAATATCATACTACTTAACCAATAGCTGCAGTGGCATTTGCAACATGTATATTCTTAATTATGATTATAACATTATGTAGATGTTTGTGGTTACTTTGATTTCCATATTAATATGCTAAGTTGATAATGGATAAATTCATAACCTAATATTTAAATCTTGCAAATTGAATGTTAAATGGTTGCTATCCAATATTTATGTTATCAATTTAGTAAGCTAACTTGTACTAGCAGTGAATAGCGTAAATCTCTATAAGTTGGAATAAGTTGTTATGAAGACATGTTGTCTTGGTAAAAACATTAGAAAAATACTAACAATTCATAGAAAATGAATGGAAAATAGCCCTAGATTTTACTTTATATTATATACACCAACCAATGGAATATTCCAAATGTTGTTGGTTTTTCTTAAACGATTAAACTCTTCTTTCCATGAAGTAATTCCTATTTTTTTTTCACATAATGTATAGATTGTTTTTGTTGGGAACTATTTTCCATGAAGTAATTTCTATTTTTTTTTCACATAATGTATAGATTGTTTTTGTTGGGAACTCTTCTTTCCATGAAGTAATTCCTATTTTTTTTTCACATAATGTATAAATTGTTTTTGTTAGGAATGGCTACGGGAAATTTTCTTCATTAGTGAAATCCTTTTAAATCTGTCTAAGTGAAGTAATTCCTATTTTTTTCTTAAATAATTTATAGATTTTTTTTGTAGGGAATGGCTAAGGAAATTGTATTCATTAGTGAACCATGAAATCTTTTTAAGTAAGTATTAGGAGAATCTGGTTATTTATTTATTTTAGATTTGTAATTGAAAGAAAAAAAAAAAATCTTGGATAATTTACAAATTGTTTTTGTTGAGAATGACTAAAAAAAACTTTCTTATTAGTGAACCATGAAATTCTTCTAAGTGGGTATTAATAAAATCTAGAAAATCTAGTTTTTTTTTTTAAGATTTGAAATTGAAATAAAATTGTTTTATCACTATTTTCTTTTCTTGAAACTTTATAAGTTTTGTCATATGAAGTATTGTAGGCCATTGGAAGTCTTTGTCTTGGTTTTTCTTTTTTTCTATTACTATTATGCTTGGAATTTTGGATTACATAAGAATTTACAATTCAATGCAAGTTTAATCATTTTTTTATAAATTTGAAAGAAGTGACTTTGTGACAATCGTTAATAACTTTGGGTTTTTAAGTGAAATCCTCATAAGATTTCTAATTTGTTGTACATAATGTGTTGTGTAAAGATTCCAAATCAAGCAAAGTGTTATAGGTTTTGTATGCAAATTATTTGGCAAAATCCAATAACAAAGGGGTTGATGTTCTTAACTTTTTGGTAAAAGTGTTTATATAATATGTTATTACCTTTTTGGTCAAAGTGTTTATATAATTGAGAGACCATATCTCAACACTATAAAAAAGAGGAAGTAAATAGATAGTTGATGAGGATTTAAGACAAGTTAATATCATGATGTTTCTAGAATTATCAAGCTTTAATCCTAGATTGTATTACACTATGATTTAATAATTAAGATGTAGATTAGGAATTTAGTTCAAGGATGGACAAATTAATTACTTGATCATTTTATGTGAAAACTTCATCCAATTGTGTGTGTTATGGTAAACTTAGAAGGAACAAGTGTCACTTAGCTATGTAAAAAAATTTATTATAAAAATTATTAAAATGTTTTTTTAATGATGTTTATGTAACAACCCAACTTGTACTACACAAAGGTAAAATGATTACAACAAGATAGCATATATATATATGAAAGAATCATGACTACAATACAGTGGCAACCACATGTAATGCAATATAGATGGTATAGAGTTGTGTTGTCACTTGAATTGAACTCTCCATCCAAGATAATTAAATTTACAGGCCGGTTCAACAATGATCGTTTTCCAAATGTGTTGGAGACAAGATCTTAACTCTAACTAAACTCAACAAAAACAATGGTAACCTTCATATTCTGCCAAGGAATAGCGTACCAGGTCAATATTGGATTGAGGTCTTGAAGAATTTCGAAAGATCAAGGTACACGAACGCAAATAACAAAGGAACATAAACACAGGAAATCATAAACACAGGAAATCAAATTCTCATAAAAAAAGTTACTGACAACTGGTTCTCAACTGATCATTAACAATTCTATTATGATCTACATACAAAGTGAAGGGATCGATATGTCAAGGACTGACACTGTAACCAAGATTTTTGGTTGAAGAGGAAGTGCTCCCCATTCTTACACTAAAATTACTAGAAATTCACACTCTTAAAAATCGTTCTTAACAATACAAACTAGGGGATACATAATTATCTGTACTAAAAATCGATTTGAGTCAACAATTCCCAAAAAAAAAATTAAAATCCCATCCCTTCCACTATATTAGCTTTTCCAAGGAACAAACCGAAGATTATACTTTTAAATTCTAAAACAAAATAGAACAATGTGTCGGCTCTCATTATTATTATATGGATAAGGAGTCTTTACATAATCACTTAAATAGAAATTATATATATTAATTATATAACATTGCTAGCATGGCTCATTTTTCCGATCGCATTATATATAGAAATTAGTTAAGCAGTATTGGAATTGAAGAATGTTACAATCAACATAACACTACTAACCAAATATTTGTGTAAAATTTTTGTATAAAAAATAAAGAATATTAGTGAAGCATGCAACAGAAATTCATACAAATTTCTATTACGGAGTTACAAATCATTTTTATATGCTTATTTTGGATTAATAACAATACACATAAATTTATTCAACAAATAAATCACTGACATAAAATACCATAACCATTTATTGTTGATGCTTGTAGTCGATCTCCCAATGGGCGTAGTTGCACAATGCTTTCCTCCTTGCATGCTAATCAAGTGACATCATCGATACCTCCCAGCCAAACGTTAGGGGTACTTTTCTTCCCCCTTATCCCCTTGAGCCGCAAAGGGGCCACACACAAAAATCAGAATTTCAATAGCACCCAAAACTTGTCTTGCAAGGAAGAGCTTCCACTTCTTTACCAAACTTTGGAACTCAACTCTCAACAAGTAAACTAGTTCAGGAAAAAAATTGAAAGCATAACAATGCTTTCCAAGGTGATATCCCTTTCCATTTTTCTCCATTTCTTTTTATAGAAAAATTCCCAATGACACATGTCCTCATTCCATCTACATTATTCACCCACTACATGTGTCACACTCTCCCCAGGTTGCACATGCAATTTCCCTTCTTATTTTATTTATTTAGGAATTTTCCCTCGCATTCCCCAATGTGCTCCTACTTTTTCTCTTAGTTGTCCCTTAGTTCTTCAATGCCTCATTTAATTTGGGTTCTCCAACTAGATTTTAGTTTGAGTTGGATTAGGAGTCTTATTTTAGTTAGTATTAGTAGTAGAATGACTCAATATGCTTTCCTATGTGAACCACCTATTCTCTCATGTTTTATTTTCTTTTTATTTATAAATCCCTTTTATTATTTTCATGCACACATGTGCATCTACTTAAATTTTATTATTAATAATTCATTTACTTAGCTTACTGGTCTAGATCCTTTTATTCCCTTTTTGTGTTTTACTAAAACAAACCTCTTTTAGACTTAGACTCTTTGAAACTTATTGTTTTTAATTTTAATAGTCATTTTCATGCTCTTTTCTATCAAAGTCTAAGTATTTTATTTGTATTTTCTAGACCTTCTAGATTTTTATTGACTCATAATTAATTACGCGATGTTTCCTTCAAGACACACCTCTGTGCTCCAAGGGTGCCACTCACTTTTGACTAGTTTTGAAGTTTGTACGACACTTGGAGTCAACACTCCACTCGGTCGACCTTGTGAGAGACTAAGGGTTGTCTAAGGAATAAGGATTATTCTTTATTGTGTGCCCCTTAGAATTCTTCGTGAGCGATTGTCTCAGTCTACCCTCATGACATCGTGAACCTCTAGGAATGAGGTAATCGTTAACCATGAGTTCAGGTCACAGCGGGAGTGCTAGTATGTTGTGGCAGGGACGATGTCACACCTCTCCCTCAACTGTCTGGTTTATGTGCATGAACCCTTTACTCCTTATGTGAGTCGGATTAGCAAGCGTCGTCGAGCATGAATCCATTGAAAATAACATTGTCAATAATCCATAAACATAACATCCATACTGAAATCATAATATATACATGTAAATCAATACTCAAACTCAAACCATATACAAGTCCACTCCCTGACTCATTTCAGTTTCCAAGGAAGTCTGTTGATTCCATCTGCATCCTCAACCTGTCATGTATCCTGGACACTCAGGGAAACTCATCAATAATACATGTCGGTACATGTATACATATAGAATCTAACATATAATCACAATGACATCATAATATAACTCATAATCAAAGACAAAATCATAATGCATCATAATCGGATCACTTTCTCGCAAGTGTTCTCAAAGAATCAGTCAATATAAATGTGCTCAGTGGAAATGGATGTTACATACACCCCCTCTTGTTCTAAACTTCTTCCCAAAGTTTGTACAATCTAAAATGAAAGCAGTAAATGTATCTGACATAAATCTAAAAGTCAAATCTATCAAACAAATAAGGAAACTATTGACGCATCTCATATGTGTTCTCCCATGTAGCTGAGTGTGGACTATAATTTCCCCACTGGACCTTGACCTAATCGACTATTCAACGTCATATTTGTCGAGTGCAATGGTACAGAATGCAAATTGGCTCCACCATGAGAGCACCCTTGTCTAACACTTGCAAATAACTCAAATCAATAACATGTGACGGATCCGGAATATAATTTCGCAAAACAAATACATGAAATACATTGTGCATACGCCTCAAAGAATCAGGAAAGGCTAGTCGGTAAGCCACGGGTCCTTTCCTTTATACAAATTTGAAAGGTCCCACAAACCTAGGAGAGAGTTTAACACCCTTTCCAAACTTGTTTGAACTCTTATGTGGTTTCACTCGTAGGAAAACCTTATTGCCAACCTCATAATTGTGGTTAATGTGATGTGCATCAGCATAAATCTTCTACCGATCTTGTGTTTATTTAATCCTTTGTCTTATTGTTCGCATATATTCTTCCATTTCTTGGATCACTTCTGGTCCCACCAGTACCCTATCCTCTATTTGATCCCAACTCAGATGTGTCTAACACGGTCATCCATAAAGAAACTCAAACGGTGCCATCTTTATTGAACTTTGATAATTGTTGTTGTACGCGAATTCTACCAATGGTAAGAATGCTTCCCAGTGTTTATGTTGATCCATTACATACATATGCAGCATATCCTCTAAAATATGGTTCATTCTTTCTGTTTTTCCATCTGTTTCGGGGTGATATGTTGTATTAAAATTCAGTTGTGTTCCCAAAGCCTCTTGAAAACTAGTCCAAAATCGTTCAGTAAACATTGATCCTCAATCGGATATGATCCTTATTTGTACACCGTACAACCTCACAATCTCGCTAACAAAAACTCTAGCTCTGTCTGAAACCTAATACATTGTATACACTGGAATAAAGTGTGCACTCTTCATCAGAGTGTCAACGACTACAAAAATCGAATCATGTCTCCTTGCCGTCAATGGAAATCCAATAATAAATTCCATTGAAATGACTTCCCATTTTGATTCAGGAATAGTGTGTGGTTGTAAAAATCTTGTTGGATGTCTATGCTTAGTCTTCACTTGCTAACATTCTAGACATCTCACCACGTAATTAAATATATCTTCTTTCATTCATTTCCATAAGAATAAAGTATTAATGTCTTCCTTCATCTTCATGACTCCAGGATGAGCCATGTATATTGCTCAATGAGCTTTTCTTAAAATCAAACTTCTTAATTCGTCATTAGGAGGTACATAAATTATGTTGTTATGCCTCAACAATTCATCATTTTCAAATGAATAACCTTCATACCTTGGTACCATCATCGTATCTTGTCTGGTATTATCCTTAACTTACTTGTACCAATCATTGTCAAATTGTAAAGCTAGAATCTTTACTCGAAGATTTGTCTTAAGAGGTATTACCGAGAATATGCATGGTCTTTGACTCAACACATCTGCTACTTTGTTCAAAATTCCTTTAATGCAAGTAATCTCAAAGTCGTATTCGCTGAGTAGTTTTGACCAACACCTTTGTCGTGCGTTCAAGTCACTCTGAGTAAAAATATACTGCAATCCATAGTGATCTGTCTTTAATTCAAATTTTCGTCCAATCAAATAATGTCTCCAAACTCATAAGGCATATACAATTGCTAATAAATCCAATTCATATGTTGCGTAATTCTCTTCAGGCCTTCTTAATTTTATTGAAATGTAAGTGATCACTCGACCATCTTGCATCAACACTCCCCCTAAACCTTCCTTGGATGTGTTCGTGCATACCAAGAATTCCTTGTCCATATCAGGAACCTTTAGTATCGGTGTTGTCGTTAATAATTCCTTAAGCTTTTGAAATGCTTCCACACATTTCTCTGTCCATACAAATTTCTTTTTTTTTCTTTTGCAATTCCATAATTGGATTTTCTATCTTCGAAAAACCTTCAACGAAGAATCGATAATAACCTGCTAACCCCATAAATTTACGTACTTATTGTATGTTCGTCGATGTTGGCCATTCCATAATAGCCTCTACATTCATTGGATCCACAACGATACCTTCCCCATATATGATATATCCCAAGTAATGAATCTTCGTCTGGTAAAATGAACATTTCAACAGCTTCCCATACAACTTGTTTTCTCTTAGACATTGTAAAACTAACCTCAAGTGTTCATCGTGCTCTTCTTTCATTCGAGAATAAATCAGTATTTCGTCGATAAATACTTGTACAAACTTGTCCAAGTATTCGTGGAATACCCCATTCATCAAACTCATGAAGACATATGAGGCATTCGTCAATCCAAATATGAATCTCGTCTTAAATAAGGTCTTAGGGATATCTTCCTCCTTTTTCTGTAACTGATGATATCTTGATCTCAAGTCATTTTTTGAAAACGGCGTTACTCCCTTCATCTGATCAAACAAGTCATCAATCCTTGGTAACGGATACTGGTTTTTTTATCGTAGCTTTGTTCAATTGACGATAGTTAATGAAAAGCCTCCACACCCATCCTTCTTTCTCACAAAAATAACTGGTGCACCCCATGGCGACACACTTGGACGTATAAGTACCAAGTATAATAATTCCTTCAATTGCATTTTCAACTCCTCCAATTCTGGTGTCGACATTCAATATGGAGTTCTTGCAATAGGTTCAGTTCTAGGTTTCAGATCTATGATAAACTCCAATTCTCTTTCTGGATGAAAACCTGGTAAGTCCTCAAGAAATACATCGGAAAAATCAGATACTACAAGAAGATTTTATAATCCTTTCGCGTCCCCCTTTTTTCGTAAGCGCTGAGATGGCATATAACTTACACCCCTTACGCATACTTTTATGTAATAATAGGGAAGAAATAAACCTCAAGGATAGTCCCTGGTTTCTTCCTACAATTACTCTACTCTAACCCAAATCATCTGTTAAACTTAACCATTTCGTCTTGTAGTTAAGTATCGCATCGTGCAATTCTAACCAATCCATTCTGATCGCTATATCATAGGATCCCAAGATTGTAACATACAGATTTACACTTGTCACGAAGTCACCCAAGTTAATGTTACAATCCTTCACTTTTCCTCCAACCTTTTGCTTGGCAGCAGATACCATCTCCACATGTCTAAACTCATCTTGTTTGAATGCCTTCACCTTAATTCTTTTAAGCACAACACTAGATATAAAACTTTCAGTAGCTCTTTGATATATCAAAACACTGAACTGTTGATCAACTATTGTACATGAAATCTCAAGCACTTTAGACTGATGCTTGGCCTGGCGGTTATTCACCGCTGCATGAATCTTGTGTGCCTTGCCCAAGTCTTCAATTGTCATAGGTCCTAATGATCTGAAATCTCCTACCTTCTCAATAGGACAATCTCTCTGGTAATGTGGCTCTCCACATGTC
>JASDQU010106433.1:45734-55790 GCA_032191745.1 Picea mariana
TTTTTTATGTAAATTTCAAAAAATAAAATACAAAAATCTAAGCAATGATTTAGGAGTCGATTTTGAGTTGTTTATCAACGAAGGTACCAGTTGTCAAAGGCACAATTTCAATTAAGTTATGATTTCAACTCAAAAAGAAAGCAGTGCTATTGGTAGCATTGCTTTTTGATTCGAGGGTAAATTTAAAGTCTTTTTCCACAATGACATCAATTGTTAATGTTACGGGTCTAAATTTTAACCATCATAAAAAATAATGTGGAAACATTACGGATCAAAAAATTTAAAATATCAAAAAAACAACTAAAAAGGGAGGGGGGTGCTATCGGTAGCACCATTTTTAAAAACGGGGTAAAAAATGTGACCCCCCAAAAAACGAGAACTCTATAGAGTTCTCGTTAAGTTGGTAACTATGTTTCAAGTTAATAACATGATAAGTCTTCGTATCTTTTAACCTAGAGATTCAACCTTCTTCCCACCATCATTTTCAAATATTATAATAGTTGTACATGTCCATAAACTATTTAACCTGACTATAGGTTAAATACTCCTTGACCATCAAGAATTTATATTATACCTCAGTTGTTGGTCACATAGGATGTGATGTACCTTCCTCCTTCAAAAGTTGTTCTCCATGTTTCTATATTCCTCCTCTCAACCAACCACTAAATTTCATTAGAACAAGGGATGGCTTTCAATATGGTGCTACATTATGCATATGAGATCTTCTAACATTGTAATTCATAGTAAAGTCTTCAATGTCTTAGGGTATTTGGATTTTTAAAAGGCGAGTGTTCCATTGCATCCTTGTATATCTAGAAAAGTTATCAATACAACTTATCATGAGGTAAGTCAATATGGGATGAAGTATCTATATACACCACTACGATGTCATCCTTCAATTTTGGCTTGGTGGTCAAACATGTTCCTTTAGACCTTTTTCGTTTGTTGTTATCTTTGGGAAAAACTTATTATCATGTATTATAAACCAACACTCAATTGGAATAGTTGATTAGTGTTTGAAACAAATCGAAAACTGAATGAGTTCTATTGCATGAGAAATTCATTGGATGCTTATTAGGCCAATCATTTGAGGCCAAGGGGGAATATGGGAACAACATTTAGTAGTGAATGGGATGGGAGAAGTGATCATTTCAATCTCGTTAGACTTAGAAGAAGGAACAAAATTCATGTCTTCTAAGATGACATTGCCTTCACAAACTAGGAAATAGACCAATAGCGGGCCTAGTAGAGTTGAAGACATTAATTAACTAAGGAGATAAACATTTAAAATGGTCAAGGACAAGAAATATATAGGATAGGTTCTTTAAAAATTGCAACTACATCAAGGTTTAACCCATGCACTTTCCAAATCATTCAAAAGACGGGGCATGTTAAATGTATGCATTGGACACATTCAAAGGTCTTGGATAGTCAATGGCATTGGCTACTGTTGGGTTATGAAAAAGGTACAAATATCCTCCTTATTCACACAGTTTGTGATACAATATTGAGTGACTTTTCTGTTAGTTAGGGATAAATATAATAGAAAATGATTAATATGTCTTCTGGTGATATTATTGAATTCATGATGGATAAATTCTAAAATACGGTTGGAATTGTTTGATTTTGTTACAGGATTGATTAAATATTGTCAAAACCGAAATAGCAAAGGATATCTTGAAGATGTGTGAGCCATTGGAGGTTGAGGACTTTTGGCGCAAAAACAGTTTTAAAGATGATTCTATTTTCTATATTGTAACTTTATAATAGTAAAGCAATCCTCAGGATGGCTTGATTTACTCAGATTATTGTATATATATAGGATAATAGGTCCTAAAAGACAAGCTAAGAATTACATTCAAGTATTCAGACTCAGAGTTACTTTGCACAAGTCATTTTGTGAATGATGTACCAGCTATGAAGTTAATAAAAGATTTGATCATTTTCATCATTTCTATATACTTAGTTTCTCGTAGCAGTGCTTCTAAGGACCAAGGGCCCAATCTAAAGGAGCTATTGTTTCAACTATAATTGTATCATTTTGATTTATGTTTTATGATTCAATTCCCTTTCACAATATTTAAGACGAATGCATAAGCGTGCTAATGATTTCATACAGTTTGCATACATAAGATAGATATCTCTCTTGAGTGTCAATGATTGTTGATTCCAATTTCCATTACTGTAGTTTTCTACTTGACAGTTCCTCACATTTTCATATGCGCTGCTCCTTTTACTTAAGATTCACATTAGTCATTCCTTTCGAATAGGTTACAATTGTTGTTCCTTTCAATTAAAGTTACAATTGTTGTTCATTTCCATTCAGTTATGATTGTTGTTCCTTACAATTAGATTACAATTGTTTCTTTTTATTTGAATAGTTCGTTGTTTCCTTTCCAGCAATTCAATTCCTAGTTAATAGTCAATTCTGCAAGTCTTTACTCAAATTCAATCATTGTTTTTCAGTTAAATGAATTTAGCAGGTTAGCTAGTTCCTTTTCATTCACAGCATGTTAGAAATTAGATTTCAATTATGCTAAGTAAGATCTTAATATTAGAATCTTTAAATGAAAATTTGAGGAACTTGATTGTGGATAAACTCAGGTTTTCTTTAGCTACGCGATTTTAGCCTCTACAAGCTATCTGCATAGACTTTGCTGATGTTCTTGAGATAAAAGACGAATCCTCGGGTTGATAAATTAATGTTAAAAGTAAGGTTGTTTTAGGACATCTTTAGAACCCAACATTTTGGCGTCGTTGTTGGGGAGAATGTCAAAGGTAGCATAGATTGTGCCTCTGGAGGATGAGGTATTGAATAGGGAAGGTAAGAACCTACGCAGGCAATAAGTAAGATGCTTATGCCAATGCCTACCTCCAGCTGACACATTAAGAGGTTGCATAGGTGTTTTCTTTCTTGAACTTCTTTTTGTGTGAAGTGTGTATGATTAAGAAGAAAGATCTTGAAAAACCAAAACCCCCACCAAAAATTACTAAAGCCCAGGGCTCGGTGCTCCTTGGAAAAAGCACTTTCATAAATGACATCATCCGAAAAGCCAAATCTCAAGCTTCGGTTGGACCTAGGAAATGATCTACCTGAATCCCTCAAGAAGCAGTCTCACCAGCTACAACCCACACTGAGATTCACAACAAAACTGAAGGGACTGAGCAAAGCTTTCAAAGCACAGATATTCCACCTCTCACCCCTTTAGAAGAGGGAAATTCTCATAATCTGGAGGAAGGGGAAGGAAAAACCAGCGAAGTTGCCGAGGCAGATCCATCACCACCCCCTGATCCTGAATCTCCTGAGAAAGAAGAAGGCATACCTGAAATCCTAGATAGAGGGAGTGTAATCAAATCCTCTAGAGGGTTAGATAATCAAACACCTCGAATAAAGTACCCGGATCAAGAAATCCCTAAATATTTCTGGCACATTTTCGATCAAATGGCACAACCAAATCAACAACGTCCCTAGACTTCCACATTGGAATATTCGATAGTTGATCCAATTGCCAATTCCCCCATGAAGGCAATTCCCCTACAAAACTTGCCAACCTTTCATGGGTTGATCTCAGAAGACCCAAACACATTCTTATTTGAATTTGATGTCCTATGTAGAGGGTATGATTACACCTCTGAACCCCAAAAATTAAAATTGTTCCCCTCCACTTTGAAAGGAGCAACTCTACACTGGTTTATGGGATTAGGGGGTAGAACTATAAACTCATGGGATGAGATGAAACATGCCTTCTTGAAAAAATATCAGGATTATTGTAGAACTAGAGATTTAAAAGATGAAATCTTTCAAATGACTGCAAAAGAAAATGAATCATTGGAAGAATATGTTGAGAAATTTCAGTATGATTTACAAAGATCACCCTATGGTACATTACTAGGTGAAGTACTTAAGTCAACCCTGATTAAGGGTATGAAAGATGAATGGGTAGAAACATTGAATCTAATGGGAAAGGGTGACATTTATCAAGAAACTTATGATAACATCATTCAATTGTGTATCAGGTGCTCACAAGGAAGCACATGGACCAGATCAGGAATGCAGACTTCTCTCACAAGAAGTAACAATACTACAAGCGGAGGTGTCACGCGAGCTAAAGTTGGTAATCTCTTAGAAAAATTCAAAACAGATATTTTGAGCACTCTGACTACACAATTGGATGTATTGCATGCCAAACAGAAAAAACTAGAAGTAGAACAAACTTTGGCTATATTTTTCCACAGATGCAGAAGAAAACACGGTCCAAGGGATTGCCCTTTGGATGTGGTTTGGGTTTGCACTATCTATGCCAAGGATCACGATACAGAACAATGCCTATCACTCCCTAGACTGAAAGTTGTCTTTAGAGAAGAAAAATAAGAAACAAATTTGCTATATCTGATGGCTCAACATCGTTAATCGCATAATCGACCTTCGAATACACTACAAGACTCTTTCTCGGATAGTGTAATCAGCAATAAAATTCTGGTAATGCATGGAAGGGCCAACAATTTACTAATCAGAACTGGCAGCCCCACCAATACCCACCTGCAAATCCCACTTGGCCAAACCAGTCCGCTGCAAATCCTATCTGGCAGAATCAACCAACTGCAAACTCTACCTGGCCTAACTCACAATATCCCACCTCACCCTGGCAAAATTCAAATAACCCCTACCCTTCACAATGGCCCAATACAACTGCCCAAAACCAAAATTGGAACCAAAATTGGCAGCGCCCCATGGGGATAAACAATCAACCCTTGGGAATGGCCCCTCAAACCCAACCCATGTTGCAAGCTCCACTCCAACTGCCCCAAAACCCTCAATCCCAATTTTGACCCCAATTACCAGCCCAACCTCACCCAAATCCTAATAATAGACCGGCTCAGCTCCTCCATATTATGGAGAACGGGGAAGGAGAAACCAACTCGGTAGGGTGCAATGAACTCCGGTTGATATCAGGGCGTATAATCTCTCCTGAAGAAAATAACATTTCTCAAGAGCAGGAGAATGAAAAACAACTAGCAATAACACCTTCAACTGTGGTAATAACAGAAGAAATTGAGCAAGGGGGAAACATAGTCGAATCATAGGATCCTGATAAGGATGCAACTCCTTCCCCTCCGTTCCCTGAAAGATTAATGATAGAAAAACCTGTCGAATATCCCAACTTTGACATTCTAGGGGAACTCAAGAATTTATATGTCAAGATTCCACTCCTGCAGGCACTACAAGATATTCCAATTTATGCGAAAACAATCAAGGAACTATGTGGAAGGAAGCCTATTAGGAAGATCAAAAATTCATCATCGACAGTTCGCATAGTAGGAGCCTTGTCTGATCTAATTCTTGGTAGAAAAGAACCAATCAAATATGCAGATCCAGGGAATCCCATAGTAATAGTTCAGATCCAGGGTTGTTCTTTTCCAAATACACTAGTTGATTTGGGAGCATCCATCAACATCCTGACTATGGAAACCTGCAATACCCTGGGTTTTGACTCCTTCGAACCCACCGCAATTATGTTACAATTGGCAGATCGATAGATGGTTCGACCAATTGGCACATTACATGATATAGCCATCTTCGTCGAATCTTGGGAATATCGGGCGGATTTCCTCATCATCAACCCAAGAAGTGGACTTGAAGGGCATCCATTGATACTGGGAAGACCATGGCTCGCAACAGTAGATGCGTACATAGGATGTCGAATGGGTAATATACAATTGTTAGAGGAGGTATCACAAAGAGTCTCATCTTATATCCTCCTGCCAAACCAAGCCCAACTTTCATATATCCATAATTGCCACCACCACGATATCCATAAAAGTAATTACGAGCCCCTCTCACACTGGAAGAAGCCCTCAGACTTAAAAACTAGCTAGAGGATGACGTAATCAATGGGTTTATTAATAGCCCAACCACCGTGAGTAACCCAACCTACCAAATGCTCCAAGTTGTTCTAGACTATGAAGCATAGGGAGACCCGCTGGAAGATTTAATGGAACAAAAAATTCCAACTACAGTTGTTCATAACAACAAATCCGTCAAGATTGCACCAGGGAGGTCTCTGAACATCAATGCCAATTTAGATGAACAACAACAACAAAAGCTAATTCAAGTTCTCTACAAATACCAACAAGATTTTGCATGGGAGTATTCTGATATGAAAGGTATTGATCTGCAACTCTGCACACATCACATTTATATTGAAAAGGACGCTCGACCTATCCGACAGCCGCAGAGAAGACTGAATCCCCATCTCAGGGATATTGGTAAGAAAGAATTACAAAAGTTGTTGGATGTAGATTTTATATACCCTATCTCAGATAGTCGGTGGGTTTCCCCATTAGTGATCATCCAAAAGAAAAATGGGAAATGGTGGATCTGTGTTGACTACAGGGAACTTAACAAAGCCACTCAAAAGGATCATTTCCCCTTACCTTTNCTGGCAGGAAATAAATTTTTTTATTTCCTAGAAGGTTTTAGTGGCTACAATTAGATCCAGATCGCCCCAGAAGATCAAGATAAAACTACATTCATCTGCCCCTGGGGTACCTTTGCATACAGAGTATTTCCCTTTGGACTATGTAACGCTCCAGCCATCCTGAGCATATTCAGTGACCTGATCAGCGAAGGGATTGAAGTCTACATGGATGACTTCACTCCTTATGGTGACGACTTTGACCAAGCACTGAATAATCTAGAGAAGGTATTGGAACGATGCATTGCTACCAGGTTATGTTTAAGCCACAAAAAATGTCACATGATGATGACAGAAGGTGTGGTACTAGGGCATTATATTTCTGCAGATGGAATTAGAGTAGATCCAACAAAAATAGAGGTAATTCTTAATCTACCTACACCACGCACACAAACAGAGGTATGTAGTTTCCTTGGTGCTTATGGATACTATCGTAGATTTATGGAAAATTCTACAAGAACCACTACACCTTTACATGCTCTCACTGGTAATGTGGAGTTTCAATGGTCTGACAAGTGTGATGTGGCATTTGCAGGACTCAAGAAGCTGATATCAACAACACCAGTGTTGAGGGGACCAAATTGGAAAATACCATTTCACATCTCCACCAATGCATCACATATTGCCATAAGCGTTGTCTTTGGACAGGAAGAAGACAAGAAACCTTATGCTATTTATTTCATTAGCAAGAATCTTACTCCAGTTGAACTTAATTATACAGTAACAAAAAAAGAATTTTTAGTTGTTATACACGCCATCAATAAATTTCTCCATTATATAACAGGATATCTTGTTATTCTGTAAACTGATCATTCTACCATTAGATATCTAGCTAATAAACCGAATACTAATGGACGGGTCACTTGGTGGTTATTACTCTTGCAAGAATTTGACATCACCATCAAAGATCGACCCGAGAGAGAAAATCTTGTCGTAGACTTCCTATCCTGCATACCCAAAACAAACGACTCCTTAACAGTTGAAGATCAATTTACAGACGAGCATCTATTTGTCGTTACCACAAAGCCACCTTGGTATGCTGATGTGGAAAATTATCTGGCAGCGGGAAGATTACCGGCACATCTATCATCAAGGGAAAGAAAATGGATTGTCCAGCATAGCGCACAATTCGCTTGGATCATCGGATATCTCTTCCACACAGGAGATGATCTCCAGATCCGCAGATGCATACGAGATGATGAAATCTACGACATACTAAAGGCAGGACATGATGAACCTTGTGGTGGGAATTTTGCAGATCGTAGGATTGGACACAAAATTTTACAGATGGGTTACTATTGGCCCTCAATATTTAGAGATGTGAAGAAATACGTCTAGACCTGCGACAACTGTCAACGGATGGGAAAACCAGGTCATGCTGATGAGATTCCCTTGAAAGCACAAATAGTCGCAGAATCATTCGAAAGATGGGCACTAGACTCCATCGATCCCTTCAATCCAAAGTCAAATTAGAAGGCCTATATTCTAGTAGCTACATACTACATGACTAAATGGGTAGAGACAGAATCCCTACCAAATGTAACAGAAGAGGTAGTCATCAAATTTTTGTTCAAATTATTTGTACACTATGGACTACCCAAGGAAGTAATCACTGATGGGGGGTCACAATTTACAGCTCATAGAATCACCACCACCCTCGAAAATTATCATATTAAGCACAGAGTTACTTCTCCATATCACCCACAGGCAAACGAGCAAGTAGAAAGCACAAATAAGGTCCTAGAGGCAATCTTGACAAAGACTGTCTCAACAAACCAACATAATTGGGGCTACTGAGCTTCCAAATGCCTTATGGGCTTATCAAACAACATGGTGTAACACCACTGACTACTCTCCCTATCACCTAGTCTATGGAAAAGAACCCATCTTCCTAATCGAGTTTGAGATTAAAACCCTAAGGATGGCCCAGGAAATTGGATTGGATCTAACAACAACACATAAACAATGCCTTCAGTGACTTAATGAATTGGATGAAGCATGCATATTTGTTGTGGAGCGCACAGTTATTATTCAGCAACAGAGAGCGGCCTAGCACGACAAGCATATTAAGAAGAAATCATTCAAGAAGGGTGATTGGGCGCTTCTCTACGACTCCAGATTTCATGATTTTCCAGGAAAGTTACAGACACAGTGGATGGGACCATACAAAATTGAGGAAGTCCATGATAATGGCACGATCACTTTAAGCATGATCGATGGGTCTGGATCTCCATTTCTGGTTAATGGGCATCGACTACGACTTTACCATCATCTGCCTTCAAAAGAATCTTTCTACCAGGAAGTAAGTAAAGATCCTACCGTTCAAATTTTGGTTGGATGGGAAGGTAACCCAGCCACCCTAACTCCATAAATGATGAATTTTGTTGACACTGTACATACTGTATATAGTTTTCATTAAGTATTAGTTTTTCTTTTTCTTTTCATTTTTTTGAGAGATAGGGAGGATAACTATAATCAACACAATTAGCACTCTTTTATGTTCCACACTCTTGCTTTATCCTATCACACAGACCCAGTCTTTCACAGAAAAATGAATATGTCGTACTCCACAGTAGTAATAGGGTAACCATAATGAAATCATGACATCAACAGACCATCTCGTACTCGATTATGAAATAAACTGACCCATAATAATTGAATGAATTTAGTTGATGACTAATCAACCTTAGATTCAACAAGAGAACAAATGTCTCCATGGGGAAGTTTTCAAAAAATATCCATTGAGATGGTTAAAAATTAACAAATGTTGTTCATTCGGAAGGAACAACTGTTGTTCCTTCACGTGATTGTTGTTCATTTGAAAGGAGCAATTGTTGTTCCTTCGCGCGATTGTTGTTCATTTGAAAGGAACAACTGTTGTTCCTTCGCGTGATTGTTGTTCAATTGAAAGGAACAATTGTTGTTCCTTCTCGCGACTATTGTTTCTTCTCATAACTTGTTGTTCCTTTAAAAGGAGCAACTACTGCTCCTCTTCTGTTCTTCCTTATTGTCGTTCATTTCTGTCATTCTTGTTCAAACGCTAGCCATTCCTTTAGGGTACGCCTTTCATCAAATAATTTTCACCAACACTATTTCTAACTGTCATCACAACGATCTGTCATTATTTTGTGGATTATCTCCCATACCTTGTCAAATTGTTTTTGGATTAATCTCTTCGAAATATCTTAAACCTTGTTCATAATCGGTCACCACCATAATTTGTTTATTTCCCTATATACATACAAATATACCTGAATGATATTTTGCCTTCATATTATAAAGAGTCTTAAGAACACTTTTACTTGGCATCTTTTTACACCATCCCTTACTCTTAAGGAGTAGATGAGCCTCCCTTAATACACCTCTAAAAAAATAAAAATAAAAGTAATAAATTTTTTCCACAAAGAATAGGGGGTCTCATCACGAGCCAACCTACCACGATCATAGGATACTAACCTAAGTGACATTCCCACTATAGCTACCACACCAGAGCAATGGCCTTTGACATTTTCTTCTATCAAAGGACAAGAGGTCTCATCACGAGCTGGCTTGTTCACTTAAGTTACAATCTAGTGAGTGG
>JASDQU010106433.1:55870-69397 GCA_032191745.1 Picea mariana
CCACAAAGAATAGGGGGTCTCATCACGAGCCAACCTACCACAATCATAAGATACTAACCTAAGTGACATTCCCACTATGGCTACCACACCAGGGCAATGGCCTTTGACATTTTCTTTTTTCAAAGGACAAGAGGTCTCATCACGAGTTGGCTTGTTCACTTAAGTTACAATCTAGTGAGTGGCATTATCATCATTTGGATACCAAACCAGTATAATGGTCTTTTTTGGGAAAAGATGATTCAAGTATTTATTAAGGATGTGGGCTCATCTATGGGTTAAAAGGAAACCCTGCCGAGGCTATGGAAGTCTGCTGGCAGCAGTGACTCTACCTGTGGTATGGAAGTTTATCTAAAAAACGCCAAGTTTCTTTGTACCTCTAGATTTCCTTTACTCAAATAATAAGGCTATCATATCATTTATACTCAATAACTTGGGAAAAGTAACAATATTATGATATGTGGAATATTCTTTTTTTTAATGAACAGATTTAATTTATTTTGGTTTATTTATCCATAAAACATTTTTTTGAGCATTAGTATAATAAATTCTAAATTCCCACGGAAGAGGACTATCGTTTAATGATTTTTGATTTAAAGTGTTTTTTGAAAATTATACATGATTAGTCCCCATTGGCGACGACAACACAATTATTACCTCTCACTGGAAATACCTACACTCATTACATTCGCCTACGCTGATGGTCGAGGACGACCTCTACATTAATGAGGGGAGTGGATGCTCGGCATGCTTTTCGATAAGATGTAATGATTGTAATAAATGGAAAACCCACATTCTTATACACTTGTTGTTCATCGATATTTTCTATTTTTGGCAATTATTCCTCCAAGTTGGTCTAACCAAATTTGCAACTAGGAACGATAGTCGTTCTTATTTTCTCATAGAGATATGGGTGGCCGAAGCATGTGCAGGGAGCCAACATTACTACAAGTAACAGAGTAGGCAAGAGAAATCCTACACCGCTTAGGGTGGACAGAGTACTTCAACCGTTTGCAAGGGTCTGATACAAACATCATGTTTGAATTATTTCATAATTTGCAGGGAGAAATCTCCATAGTTTGGGACATACAAATTCCAGTTACTCCAGAAATTGTAGCATATTTTACAGGTCTCCCTAACATGGGCATTCAATGGACAGGAATATATACAGTGCTCAAGGAAGCTGTAGAATCTTTCGTAGACCCTGGAGAACAGTTGGACAAAAAGGGAAAGGGACTTAACCCCAGCACCCTCAACAAACCATGGAAAGAACTGGCAGGGGTAATTCAAAGGTACATCACCTGCGATGGATGATACGATGTAATCCAACCACGCCACCTCAAACTACTAGTGGCACTCAAACAACGATTAGAAATCAATTTACCTTTCTTTCTAAATGCCATGTTACATGAGGTTGCCTTAAGAACACAGAAGTCCAAGGATCCTGTTACTGTTATCAGCCATCATGGATTAATTAAATTGATAGTAAGTAAGGCACTGAGTCAAACCCAATTGACCTAGATAATCTTATTGGGGCCAATAAACCTCTACAACTGGAACAACCTGAATTATGTCATGAAAACCCATTACAGGAAACTGAAGATATACAGAGAGAGGAGGCCACTGCCCAAATAGAATTTTTACCCCCTCAACCCGAAGTCGAGACAGACCCTGTCCAAATGACAGAGGTTCAGACCTCACGGACAGAGGCTCAGACCTCACAAACAAAGGCCCAAACCCCACAAGCATTGCCACTAACCAGAAAGAGAAAAAGAGAAATGGATGCTCCTAAAACCCCCATTGAGAGAACGAGGAGAAATAGATGAACAAGAAACCCTAAGGAAATTCAGAACACAACAGAGCATCTCTTACAGGAAAATGACCAGGGTATTGAGCATACAGAACAAACTTCAAAGGGAAACAGTCAAGAAGACACCCAGCTAGCATAAGAGCATATGACAGAACAATGTTTGAAAAGCTATGAAGAGGAAATAGCTCAGGTTTTAGGGAGCTTAGGAGCCTCAATTGACAGAGATAAATCAAAAAAATATCAAGAACGAGCCTCTTCTTCAAATCCTGCTGAAAATTTCCCTGATATCGAAATGTCATTTCCTAAGGACACAGCATATGAAGAACCACACCTTGAGGCAAGAATCTCTCTTGAACAGATAGAGCACTTGGAAGGAACAGAAGAACAACTACCTGTTAATCATAATAAAGAAGACCTTGAGACTCCTCATAAACAGAAAGCATGCAAAATCCATAAGAGAATTAGAAAGCTAAAAAAGGAGAACAAGTTGTTAAAGAGAAAGGTTAAAAAAGTTGAAGCATTAAAACTAAAGGTTGGAAAACTCAAAGGAATTATTAAAGAAATTAGGAAGCAGCTAGAAGAAGTAGATAAGGACCACCAAAGAAAGAAAAACAAAAGGTCCAGAGTGCAGGGAAGAAACCCTCTTCCTAAAAGAATGGTCAATACAAACTCCATGGGAACACAGACAGACCCTGAAGGATAGTAGTAGAGGATGCAGTAGCTCAGAATGAAGAGGTAATTCCTTCAGAAACGGTTGATGCTGAGGTACAGACAGATACCCTAGTCTCAGAGGAAATACCCCAATCCATTGAACAAGACCCCACCATTAGGAGATTGGAGGAAGAATTGATACACTCCCAACAAAGCTTGATTCAAAGTAGGAATGAATTGATGACTATGTTAGAATATCTAGCATTCCAATCTTAGGAATAGAATGCTACCGTTGATAGACTAGAAATAGAGCTCATACAAGCTTAGCAAGCATTAACTCAATCTAGAGACGATATGAGCACTATAGAAGAGTATCAAGCAGCTTAGTCTCAGGAACAGGATGTTGTTATTGGTAGGCTAAAGGAAGAGCTGGTACAAGCTCAACTAGCCTTAACTCAATCCAGAGAAGAAATGATCACTAGGCCTGAACATCAAAAGGTTGTTAAACAACTGAATGATATGTTAGCAACAGAAAGTGAAACATATGTTGAGCTCACCAAAGCCTAAGAGAAGATTAAGAAAATGCAAAGCCAATTTGAAAAAGATTTGGAGCAAATCAAGGAGATTTGTGATGTTTACTATGATGCAATCAACTATAGAGCCTCTGCCACCAATTATACCCTATTATTGTTGGAACATTACCTGTTGTTAAGGGTAAAATCCATCAAAGCAGGTAAGCCGATTACATTTTCCATTGTCCCTGAGTTCATTTCATGTTTTAGAGAGCAGGAAGAAAAGGTGCAGTATTTTCTATGTGAATTATACTTCCATAATTTCATTTTGGAAGATGGAAGGAAAAATAACCCTAGTCCCTTTATTGGATACATTCAGTTCCAGGCATTCCTGTCCTTTACTAAGAACCAAGTTAGATGGGGAAAGGCTCACAAGAATTTTATAAAGAGGGAAACAGGGTTAGATCTCTAGATCAGAGGAGAACCCCTCAAGTCCTTTCCATCCATTATGCAACATAGAACCTTTATGAAAAGGGGGGTGGGGGAGGGGGGTCAGATATTCTCTAGACCCCATCCATTGAAATGGTATTCATTCAAGAATCATATACTTTAGAGAACTCAAAAAATAATCTCTTGTTGCTTCTAAGGTGAGATGGGATGCATCCTCCAATGAAGTCAAAATTAGGGAGCCCTTCAAGTTCAAGAATTTCTTTGTAGCTACCTACAAAGTAGAAATGTATTCTAGACTACTCCTGGAGGAAGGACCTTCTTGGATTGGATGCAGTTATAATCCCCCTATCCTCTGGTTTCCTCCAGAAAGTTACCAGAAGGATTATCAAATTAACAAGAAAAGGGAGGATGTTTCTTTTGAAGAGCTAAAAAGAAGTAATGGGTTCAGGAGACCTGGTGAACCAACTTTCCCTCCTTACAACATCATTGCTTTACATGTAAGATCTCAGCTTGCATGAGGAAATCCAAGAAGGTAAGCTGGGGGGTATGTTGGGTTATGAAAAAGTTACAAATATCCTCATTATTCACACAGTTTGTGATACAATCTTGAGTGACTTTTTCATTAATTAGGGATAAATAGAATAGAAAATGATTAATATGTCTTCTAGTGATATTATTGAAGTCATGATGGATAAATTCTAAAATACGGTTGGAATTGTTTGATTTTGTTATAGGATTGGTTAAATATTGTCAAAACCGAAATAGCAAAGGATATCTTGAAGATGCGTGAGCCATTGGAGGTTGAGGACTTTTGGCGCAAAAACAGTTTTAAAGATGATTCGGTTTTCTATATTGTAACTTTATAATAGTAAAGCAATCCTGAGGATCTTCCAATCCTCAGGATGGCTTGATTTACTCAGATTATTGTATATATAGAGGATAATAGGTCCTAAAAGACAATCTAAGAATTACATTCAAGTATTCAGACTCAGAGTTACTTTGCACAAGCCATTTTGTGAATGATGTATCAGCTATGAAGTTTATAAAAGATTTGATCGTTTTCATCATTTCTATATACTAAGTTTCTCGTAGCAGTGCTTCTAAGGACCAAGGGCCCAGTCTAAAGGAGCTATTGTTTCAGCTGTAATTGTATAAGTTTGATTTATGTTTTACGATTCAATTCCCTTTCACAATAGTTAAAACGAATGCATAAGCGTGCTAATGATTTCATACAATTTGCATACAAAAGATAGATATCTCTCTTGAGTGTCAATGATTGTTGATTCCAATTTCCATTACTGTAGTTTTATGCTTGACAGTTCCTCATGTTTTCATATGCGTTGTTCCTTTTACTTAAGATTCGCATTAGTTGTTCCTTTGAATAGGTTACAATTGTCGTTCCTTTCAGTTAAAGTTACAATTGTTGTTCCTTTCCATTCAATTATGAGTGTTGTTCCTTACGATTATATTACAATTGCAGTTTCTTTATATTAGAATAGTTCACTATTTCCTTTCCAACAATTCAATTCCTAGTTAATAGTCAATTCTGCAAGTCTTTACTCAAATTCAATCATTGTTTTTCAGTTAAATGAATTTAGCAAGTTAGCTAGTTCCTTTTCATTCACAACATGTTAGCCATTAGATTTCAATTCTGCTAAGTAAGATCTTAATCTTAGAATCTTTAAATGAACATCCGAGGAACTTGATTGTGGATAAACTCAGGTTTTCTTTAGCTACACGATTTTAGCCTCTACAAGCTATCTGCATAGACTTTGTTGATGTTCTTGAGATAAAAGATGAATCCTCGGATTGATAAATTAATGTTAAAACTAAGGCTATTTTAGGACATCTTTAGAACCCAACAGCTACCAAAACACCAATGGGAAACTAAGCACATTCAAAACAAGACTTCAAGGTTCTCTTTTCTTTTAAATTGAGCAAAGGATGGCAAGTGTAGGCTCCAAGCTAGGTGGTTGATACTTTGAATATTGGTTAAACTATTTTGATAGAGATTGGATTTGAATGAAATGTCTACTTTCTTCCCACAATGATGACAGAGTGATACCAACTAACAAGTGGTAGAAAAACATTATTCACCCTCGACAAAATTCAACATTTAAATGAGTTTAATTTTCAAATATATCTTGAATTCACCTACCACCATAAATATGGGTGTCACTACAAGGAAATAGGCACATTTGCAATGGTTTTAGTGAAGGCACATCTCCCCATTTTGTTTTTAGTGAAGGTTTTGTTTTTCTTGTGTTGAAAAAAGTTAGATGCACGAACGTGCCATGTTAATGAGTGTAGCAGTGTGATAATATTTTGTAACCATATTGATAATAACAATTCAAAAGTATCCCCTTACACTCAAATTTTGTAAATCCCATCATTTGTTTTTTTAATTATCTAGGCAGTGCACACTAAACCTATAATCAAATTGTTTCACACACATCTATCCTAGTCCAGGGAGGAATCCCTATGGTCAATGTAGCCAATATCTTTATATATAGAGTGTGAATGTAAATTAGCTTATATTGATTAATGTAATTAACCAAAAAGTCAATCTTACACTTTAAATATGTGGAAGAAATGTGATATAATGGGTGTAAAGTTTAATTGTTTGATCAATTTTCAAAGTGTGTATCCCACAATATGCAACAGGAAATGTAGTTACCAACAATTAACCATAACAGAGAAATACACCACAAATGACAAATTAGTCAAAGCTAAATGCTAGAAAGTGAAGTGATTGTGACAAATAGTTCTGGCCAATTTGCAAATTTTTCCAAGTGTAAAATGTGCTTCAAATACACTTGAAATGAAAGTGAACCAAAAAATGAGACCATTACAAGGAGAACACCTCATAGCAAAGGTATTTGTGGAGGTTTTTAGTGTTACAATATTGGGTAAAATTTAAAAAAAACCTCTGCTACAACCTCCACTATTAACGGATGCTCCATGTAACTTAAAAAAATTGGGTGGGCGAAGGTTTTAGCATAAGTTTTTTTTGTGCTTGTATTGGTAACATGCATTGTTGTGTGTCTACCTAACATACACTTGTGTGTACATAAACCTAAAGAGAATCGATGCTTGTATAATTATTACGCATTGGTTCCATCTTTTTTTGTTATATGTTGAATCAGTGCTCGTACAAATATTACACACTGGGTCCTTCCTTTTTTTTATGGCACACCAGTGCTCGTATAACTTGTACGCATTGTTTCCTATATTACCATTTGCACTAGAGGGAAGTGAAATTTCAAACATTTGAGGTGAGATGTCGGTGCCATTTTTTGTTACTAAGAACTAGTGTGTAAATTATATGTAAAGCATCATTGTGTATATTATATAAATCGTCGATGTGTATTTTAATCATGTGCACCGTAATATTTTGAAACGATAAATATAATCATACATTATGTCATTTAAAGTAACGATTCTTTTTCACAATTTTTAGTATCAGTGCTTCAATGTAATAAATATGCACTGGTGTGTATGACTCATAAAGATATCGGTGTCTATTTTATGACACAAATTGTTTAGTGAGTTCAAAAGAATACAATATTGCACCGATATGTATATATTTTAATTAGTTATATTTTTTTACAAAATTTCAATTAATCGTCTCAAAATCAAATCTTTTTTATAATGATGTTGATTTTTTGTTATTGTGTTTTGATATAATGATTGCATTAATGTGTTATTCAACAGATTACACCTATGTTATTTGTAACAATGTAAATAATCCATCTATTAATTAATCAACAATGCAAAATTGTATAACATTCGACAATGCAATTGTTGATTTTTCAATAATCTAGGATTGAGCATGAAGTTCATTCCATTTTAGCATTTTACTTAAACCATAGACAATTTGTTGTAGCAACCAAGATCACAAGAAGAAACACCATGCACAAGTACACAAGTATCCTAGGAAACCCTTCTCAACAAGGGAAGAAAACACAACCAATCCTTTGCTATATTCTTCAAGAGAAAGACCTTCACCATCAAGAAAACCTAGCACACAAAAGGGTTCTCACAAACCCTAGAAGACTAGCGCCCAAGAGAGGTGCACACTTTTCCCAAGTAGATGTACTTGCTGAAATTTCCAAACTCACACAAAAGATATGATTCCTCAATGGGGAATTTACCTTTACTTATACTATACTTGACCTGTCAACAGAAGTGTCTATTGTCACAACAGGGCCGACCTCTCTATATCATAGTATAATTAATATTAACTGGATTAATTATCTTTTACATTAATTATCAATTACATTAAAATGGGGTTGACCTGTACCCTTTACATTAAAATTAGGGTTACAAAAAGGTCTGACTCTTGAACGATATAGCAAGGGATCTCATACACCCACTAGTGCTCAGCCACTAGAGGCACATTCATAGGGATGTCCATATCTCTAGCTCACTGCATTACACAGAAGAATCACTTTTCACTAGTGCTCAGCCACTAGGATCACATTCACCTGTGCTCGTCCACATGCACGTCCATTCAACAAATCTTCTTTCCCACTGCATCACACAGGAGATTCATCTGGAGTTTCATCATCAAATCTCTGCTCAGAGGAGGCTAACACATCATCTTCATCTATGTCTCATGATGATGCACCCAATACTTTGGGATTTCACACGTTCACCTTGTGCTCAGCCACATGCACGTCCAACTATACATATCTCTTTTCTCATTGCGTTACACAGGAGAATCATTTGGAGTTCTTATCAACTCTCTGTAAGGAGGAGGCCATCTCTACATTCCAACTCTATCTCAGATAGGAACCACACACCCATCTCAGGGGCTCTCTCTTGAGTTTGTGTCCTAGATAATGTCTCACGTAGTTGCAATCATCAACACTCCCTCTCAGCTCGAGAGGCATTATTCATCATGCCAAGTCTCACACAGATGTAATTTGAACTTTTTCTTGGTTGTAGTCATCAAAACTCCCTCTCAACTAGGGAAGTATTCTTCACCAAGCTAACTTGGTGAAGACGTCCGCAATTTGCTCATCTGTAGGAAGGTACTGCATGTGTATTATTTTCCTCTGCATCATATCTCTGATATAATGATATTTCATCTCAATGTGTTTTGATCCATCAAGAAACACAAGTTTCTCAAAGAGATTGACACATCTTTGGTTATAATTATAGAGTCCATATCGTCATCAAGTAAATATGTCAGAAGTTTATGAGGTCGCACTACTTTGCATACTCAATGATATATATACTCTGCTTATGTGGTACTCAAGGCCATAGGACTTTGTTTCTTGCTGCACCAGGAAACCATGGAAAACTTCATGGTAGAACAACAGTCGTATGTGCTCTTCCGGTCCACTATACTTTTTTTCCATTCTACATATCCCTGCAAACTCAAGTCTACACTGGAGACATATTGCAAACCATATCTAACTATGCCTCGTAGATATCTCAATACATGTTTCGCTGTTGTCCAGTGAGTTTGTCTCGGCTGACTCATGGAATGACTAATTACATTCACTGCATAGCATGAATAAAGTCTAGTGTTAACCAGATACATCAGTGACCCAATCAGTTGTGGATCAATCTCATATGAATCATCATCATTCACTTTATTCAAATCCATCACCCTGGATTTGCATTATGTCATACTAAAATTCTTTAATATTCCCACTGTATATTTTCCTTGACTCAGGAAAATCTCATTGGTCCTCTGTCATACTTCTTGTCCCAAGAAGTAGTGCATCATACTCATATCCTTCATCTCAAAATCAGACGTCAAAGCTTACTTGTATCCAACAACAAGGCTTTCTAAATAAGTCATCAAAATCAAGCTCTCGTCACCAGCACTGTAATAATATAGGTTTGGATCAGCAATACTCTTTTTGAAACCCAAACTCACCAAGAATCCATCCATCTCATATATTTTCCAACTCATGGATGGTAGTACGGAAGGAAGTGTATCGAGCTTACTGGATCAAGTGCCTCATCATAGACAACTCCCTCTGTTTGCGGGAATCCTTTAGCTATAGATCTCGCTTTGTATTTCTCGACACTTCCATTAGCTGCATTTTTTATCTTATAGATCTACTTGGAAGTTACCACATACTTCCCTTCTTGTCTCTGAACAATATTTTATACATCATTATTTTAATGTATACTGGTATTCTTTTGTTATGGCATCCTTCCATACATGTTCTCATGTTGCTTATCCAAGACAAGGAGGTTCAAAATCAATGAAGTGGCTCATGACTGAAGGATAGATCGAAAATCTCTTTTGCTTTCTTAGGACATTGTGCCTTGAGGGGATTGTATGTTCCTCTGCCTCCTGCAAAGTGATCCTAGGAAGGCCTTTTATGCCCTACTACAATATCTCTAGACATATCAACTGGAGCAACTAGATAAGATGGAATAATGTTTGTCTCCCTCTGAAATGCTGAAGGGGGAGAAGGTATTGGCTCATTGTCAATCTCCATATGATATTCTTTGAATATTTTAAGGGCCATATCTTCTTCAAGGACAACATATTTTCTTGTCTCAATCTTTTTCTGACCAGGGATGTAGATCTGGAATGTCTTCGAAGATTCCTGTTTATCCTATAAATGTATTCTTTCTCCCTAAAGGGTCTAGCTTGGACTTCTTCTCTTTGGGTCCATGAAAATACACTGGGCACCCAAATATTCTGAAGTATTCAATCTCAGGCTTCACTCCAATGAATTTTTCTTTGGGAGTTATGTTTTTCAAATTCTGGTGAAGACTCTTGTTCTAAACATATACTATGTCATGCATGCTTATGCCCATGGAATCATAGAAATATTTGGATCATGCATTATTGCATTGGTTGTCTCAATGATGGTTCTATTCTTCCTCTTTCTCAAATAGTTTTGACTCCCTTTGAAGGATAAGCATCTTCCTTTTTTCTTAACCTATCTAGAACAAGAAAACAAGAGGAACCAAAACAAGAATATCTCCTAAATGAGTACATCTCTATAATCAAACAATTTAAGAATTGTTGAAACAACTGCAACACCTACTTGTAATGTATCAAACTTTAGAAATATAGGTTAGAGGAATGACAATTACAACAATCAAACCTAGAGTCTTCACTTCCATTTTGTTGTTCCTTTGAATGCCCTGAGATCCTTCTGGATCCATGTCTTCAACAAAAGGTTCCTTTGTCCTGCAATTACCCTCATGACAATGATATAAATAATATATATACAAGTGCATACCCGAGGGTGTTGATATGATTTCTCCAATGGCACATGGATGATCTTTGTCCTCTAACATCTTCATGGAGGAGGTAGTCACAGTGTCACCTTTTTGTATCACCCATAATAATTCTTCCTTTTAATTCTCATCTTCCAGGAACTTGAAGTTGCTTGATCCATCAAGCTTATCTTCCATCATAGTTTTGTTCATCATAATTTTAGATTCTTCACAACCCCCTGTCAATTGGGCTAGAAAACCTAACGGCTAGGCTAGGCTATCACTTTTAGGTTTTGTTGGATTTATGACTGCCAACAATAAGCCTTTGAAATATAGGAGAACATTGGTGATTTTAAGAACTCCTTCAATGAGTTGCAGAAACCCTAATACTTAAATTTGTGCAGAATTTAGTGAAACTCTAGAAACCCTAGGGCCAAAATTTCAAAATGATCGAAATTTTAATCTGGATATTGTTGTAGGTGCGTTGAAGGAGTCTGTACACTCCTATCGTATTTTTATCCCCAACTTCCAAGTTCCAAGTGTTGAAACCTCTTAGAAAAGTAGGTCGTACGGAATTTCTGGAAACTCTAGGAGGGTCGTACGGTTTTGTAGGAGAGAGAAGATGGCTGAAAATTGCTTGTGCAATGGGTTATTCAAGACCTATGCTCTGATACCATGTTGATTTTTCAATAATATAGGATTAAGGATGAAGTTCATTCCATTTTAGTATTTTACTTAAACCATAGACAATTTGTTGCAGCAACCAAGATCACAAGAAGAAACACCATGCACAAGTATATAAGAAGTATCCTTGGAAACCCTTCTCAACAAGGGAAGAAAACCCAACCAATCCTTTGCTATGTTCTTCAAGAGTAATACCTTCAACACCAAGAAAAACTAGCACACAAAACGGTGATCACAAACCCTATAAGACTAGTGCCCAAGAGAGGTGTGCACTTTTCCCAAGTATATGTACTTGCTGAAATTTCCAAACTCACACAAAAGATATGATTCCTCAATGGGGAATTTACCTTTACTTATATTATACTTGACCTGTCAACAGAAGTTTCTATTGGCACAATAGGGCCAACCTCTCTATCTCATAATATAATTAATATTAACCAGATTAATTATCTTTTACATTAATTATCAATTACATTAGGGTGGGGTCGACCTGTACCCTTTGCATTAAAATTAGGGTTACAAGAATGTCTGACTCTTGAACAATATAGCAAGGGATATCATACACCCACTAGTGCTCAACCACTAGGGGCACATCCATAGGGATGTCCATATCTCTGGCTCACTACATTACACAGAAGAACCACTTCTCACTAGTGCTCAGCCACTAGGATCACATTCACTTGTGGTCATCCATAGCCACGTCCACTCAACAGATATTCTTTCCCACTGCATTACACAAGAGAGTCATCTGGAGCTTCATCATCAATTCTCTTCTCAGAGGAGGCTAATACATCATCTTCATCTATGTCTCATGACGATGCACCCAACACTTTGGGATTTCACATGTTCACCTTATGCTCAACCATAGGCATGTCTAACTCTGCAAATCTCTTTTCTCACTACATTACACAGGATAATCATCTATAGTTCTTATAAACTCTATGTAAGGAGGAGGCCATCTCTATGTCTAGCTCTGTCTCAGATAGGAACCACACACCCCTCTCAGGGGCTCTCTCTTAGTTTTGTGTCTTGGAGAATGTTTCATGTAGTTGCAATCATCAACAACAATAAAATAAGAAATTCATGTTATGATATATGAATAAGAGACCCATCATCATGCAAAATGGGATAATGTAAAGGTCCACAATAATCATAATGTAATTGTTACACGTATTAGTAACACGTATTGATGCAATTTGGAAAATATGTCAAGTACATTAAACAAAATCCTTGATTTTCACAAACAAATATTCCAAAACATACAATTTGTAGTAACATTCAATTATATTGATTTTCATTCACCACTTGAATTGTTAGCATCGCTTGAGTTGTGTGCATGTTTCATTTCTTCATCACTTGTAGACTGATATTGTACTTCGATTATTTAACCTAATGTTTTCTTGATCGACTCATATTTTTATGTTTCGCCTCTTCATGTTCCATTACAAACATAGAAATAAAGTGTAATGAGTATATCTAAATTTATATAGTAGAATATACTTGATTGTGTAAATCAAAAAGCGTATCATATCAACGACTATTTCATAAATAATACACATTCTTTCGAAGCCAAGTTGCATGTCGTCTCTCAAAATCTCTTATGTCGATTTCACTCCATACTTTGTTTCGTGCATGTTTAATACACCATGAAAAACAATAGTCGATATAATTTATGTAAGGTTTCTTGTTGTTCCATTAATTATAGAACGAGAGAAGTTAAAAAAACATGGCTACTTACAAATTGTTCAATTAAACCTTGATACTTCAACATATACTTACAACCCATACTTAATCCAATGTTGATCAATTCTTTGGTTGGCTCTTCTTTGTATGTTAGCACCTATTAGAAGACATCCATGGGCGAGTGTAAATTAACTATTTAAATATAAAGATCACAACAAATATGAAATCTTAAGTAAGGCCGAAAACGTAAATACTCATAAACTTTGTGATCAACCGTTTTCTTCCTCGTCCTCCTATCTTATGTGTTGAATGGGTTCCATTTTATTTTTCTTTTTTGCAACAAAACAATTGAAAATTAATATTTCATACGATAATTAAAAGAATAAATCAATGATTACATACATTTGATGAGCGTTGTTGTTGGGATGACTCCTCCTACAATGCAATTATGTTCATTTATTTTACCATCTCCTTGTACACATTTTTGGACATCCCTACCGACATGTATTGATTTTCTCCCCATTTTCCCTTGGAATTTGC
>JASDQU010106433.1:69476-107308 GCA_032191745.1 Picea mariana
TATATATCAACAAGTAAATATAGCTAAAAAAATTAATTTGGTAATTTTTGGGACATATTATAGAAAAACAGGTTTAGTAATAATTGTTTTTAAATTATTATTTTTTGTTATTGTAAGTTTTTGCTATTGCAAGCCTCACACGTCTCATTGACCATTGCTTCATAAATGCTTCTTGTAGTTTATATATAACCTGATTTTTGGAGTCAATGGGTTTATTTTTGTATTGTAAGTGGAAAGCACATCTACATGTACTTTTCACTATATCCCTTATTGTTTTGTTAAAAAAAATCCTCCCTCTCGTTAACTTTCAGAACCACTCCAAATGAACTAAGAACCAAGTCATCATCATTTACATTCTTCCTCATTTTATCTTGTTAGGATGGCATTCCATTCCCTCGCTATTGTTCCATGCACAACATTAAAAAAATGTGAAATTGAGTGTTTAAAACATGCTAGCGATTAATGTTAAGAAATTTGTTTTTAGTAAAAAGTCAAAGAAAAACTTCATGTTGTTACCTTTTGATCCACCTAATTCCTTTCTTTACAACATTTAAATAAAGATTTTACACTCTTTTGCACTCAGATTATGAACAATCTTATCGAGTTTCTTCAAGTTTTTGCTCTGCATGACATGCCTTAACCAATACACATCATTAATTTAAACCTACATATAATTCAAATATATTAAGTTTTTAATAAAACTTAAAGAACTTGCATTATTCTCTTGTTGGGATGAACTACTATCGCACTTGCTGAAATAAGTTATTTTCCTTGAACTTTTCTCGACCATCTTCTATTAAAAAAAAATTAGGAATCATCAGATATAAAAATTATAAAATATTTTTTACAAAATAAGATTTAGGTGCATATAATAAAATATTAAATGCATCGGTGCATTAAACATATATATATATATATGCACCAGTGCATTAAATGTTGAAATGTTGTTCAATACTGAGAGGGGGCGGTGAATCAATATTGCTTCTTTTTCTCACATTAAATTAATTATTTATTAATTTATAAGAATTTATCAACAAGAATGTACAAAACTCTGAATTTTAAATGTAATAATTATAAAAATTATATTTCATTTACAAGTTATAGTCTGTAAAAGACACCAATCTCTCTTCTTTTGAGCACCAACTCAAGGAGACACCAATCTCTCTTCTTTTGAGCACCAACTCAAGGAGACACCAATCCCCTATTTTCCAAGCACCAACTCCCTGTAGATCAAGCTCCAACCTGTAGAGGGATCAAATCCTCTTTTTTTCAAGCACCAACTTGAGGAAGCTACAACTCCTTGTTTTTTACTTCAACTTGTAGAGGAATCCAATCCTCCCTTGCTCCTCCCTTCCACCCTCACTTCATGTGTATGTTTCATGTTTCATATACTTTCTTGGAATCTACTTCTGTTTTTTATCTTCTAAATTAGCTCACAGAGACATCTTCTTTTCACCAAGCCCTTTTGTTTTATATAGTCTTCCAACATAAATGATATTGAACCATTGTGTCTTTTTAATAATGAAACATTGCACCTCTTCTTTTATTTAACACTAATGTTGACTTTTCTGTTGTTATTATTAGTTGATTTTAATTTTCAAAAGACTTCAAATCCCTTGTAAGTTATTCAACATTTATCTCTTTAAATGCAAACAGTTTTATAGCTGCAATGGAATGGTTGGGTGGTCAATTTTATTTTTTATTAATGTAATAGTTCTTTGAAAAAAAACCTGACCATGAGGGTTTAATCATATTTGAACTCTGAATTTTTATTTAACGATGTTATTTTTTTCATTTAATTTATAAGGTCTTCATAAAGGATTTTCAATGCATCCTTAGTATTTCAAAGGATCGAATTTGATATGTTATTCCCTCTCTAGTGCATTTCCTATATTGAAAGTGTTGGATGGGTATTAATTTTGTGGCATATTTTTCCATAGGACCAAAGGTTTTGATCAATGGCCTAAACGATGAGGTGCAAACCCTCTTCTATACCTTAGCCCGAAAGCACTTTTTCTATTGACCAAGTGACCTTACCCTATAACTAGGTGCTATCAGCCTTTTAACCCTATGTTGCCTCATGTTTTCCATATAACATTGGCCTATGACCAAGAGTGAACCTTCACGGTGCTTATTTTGGTGTTTAAAACAAATCAACGGTTCAGACTTAATATTGTGTTGAGTGGACAGTCTGTGTGAACTTTGTGTTTTCATTCGTGTTGAATTTGGTGACTCGTCACAAAACTCGAAGAGAACATGGATCATCCTATCCAATCGACGATGGGCATGAAAAAAATATAAAGTGATTTTTATTTGAGGGTTTGGTTCTGAGCTTGGTAATTAACGATCGTGCTAGTTCAATATGTGAAATCAATTCGATCCATACAATCGTGATCTCATTCTGATCCGATGATCAATATTGAGTTCTAATCATGATAATTCTTGTATCTTGGTCCAGTGATCTAACAATCACATTGAACTTATGATGGTCAGATGGGAATTAATTCAACAATTTTCAATAATTTGCATTTGATTTGGGAGCAGACTCATATATTATTTGTCTCGACAGTAATGGATGTAGGTGAATTATATTTGGGCACTTAATTTGATAGAATTAATGGAGTAGACATAAACATAGTTTGAGATATGGCCTGGAGGGAAATTGTTAATCCTTGTCACAGATCGAAGTATTAAACCACGTGACTGTTGTTATAATAGAACTAATACAATGATCTGAGGAATCAATTTGTGCCAAAGTTGTTTCATTGTTTCATTAGATGGTAAAGACATAGGCATAACACTAAAAAAAATTAATTGTAAAATTCTTCCATGATATCTTCAAGGATGAAAAATATACTTTTTGTTGGAACATTGATGTGAATACATGGACATTAATCAATCTCTCAACATGGACAGAGTTGTAGACCATGTTAATGACCCCCTTTTCACATCAAAGATACTTTATATCCAAAATTCTATCTCAATACCATATTATCCCTCTTTTGACATTCATGTCAACTTCATAACATTATGTCCATCATTGAGCATGTTGACCCCTTTTGACATCAAATTCCAACATCATGTCCAACATTCTCCCCCTTTGAAATTGATGGCAACAAATTAAAAACTTTATTTTAATTGATTTTTACTGTTCATTCTCCCTCGTTGACAACAATGGCAGAAGGGATATTTCTTTGCTCCCCCTGGGGTTATACTCCCCCTGACATGTACTCTTTCCCTGATGAAACTTGTGCAATTCAATTAGATATGGAAATTACCCCCAATTTCTCTCTAAGGTATTCAAAAGTACCCTTGGGTAAAGGTTTTGTGAATATATTTGCAATTTGTTCTTTAGTATCCACATATTCCACTTTAACAATTTTTTGAGAAACATGTTCCTTTAAAAAATAAAATTTAATTGGGATATGCTTGGTTTTTTAGTGCATGATAGGATTCTTAGAAAGGTTTATAACAATGGCATTGTCATAGTTAAGAAGAATTGGATGATCATATTTTACTTGTAAGTCTTCTAGAGTTTGTTTCATCCAAATTACTTGAGTGCGGCAGGAGGAAGCAACAAAATATCCAGCTTCTATTGTAGATAGTGATATGGAGGGTTGCTTTTGACTTAGCCATGACACAAGACATTTTCCTATGAAGAATTATCCTCCACTAGTGCTCTTTTTGTCATCAATACTTCATTCCCAGACTGCATCAGTATATGCAGTTAAATTGAAGTCTTCTCTTTTTGGATACCATAATCCAAAATCCAAGGTGCCTTTGAGATATCTGAAAATATTTTTAATTTCCTTCATGTGAGTCTCTTTAGGTGCAAATTGAAATCTGGTCACTAATCCTACATCTTCCATGATGCTTGGTCTTGTTTTTGTCGCATATAATAGGCTACCAATCATTGATCTATACATGGTTTGGTCTACTTCTATTGATTCATCATATTTGCTTAGTTTGCATCCTGTAATCATAGGAGTTCTCATAGGTTTACAATCTTCCATTTGAAATTTCTTCAACATTTCTTTAATGTATTTGGTATGAGATATGAATATGTCTTCGTATGATTGTGAAACTTGCAATCCTAGGAAGAATGTCAGTTCACCAAGCATTGACATTTCAAATTCTTTTTTCCTTTCTGTAGAAAATTGCTTTCTTAGAGGATTTATATTACTTCCAAAGATGATATCATTCGCATATACTACAACAATAATCATATTCTGATTTTCAATTTTAATGTAAAGATTGTTGTCAATAGTTTCTCTTTTGTATCCTTGTTGTTGTAGATAATTATCAAGTCTTGAAAACCATGCCCTGGGAGCTTGTTTGAGACCATACGATGTTTTCTTTAATTTGCAGACATAGTATTTATTTTCTGATAACATAAATCCTTCAGGTTGTTCTATATACACTTTTTCCTCTAAATTTCCATTTAAGAATGTTGATTTGACATCCATTTGATATATTTTGAAGTTTTTAAAACATGCAAATGCCAAGAACATTCTGATAGCTTCTAATCTAGATACCAGGGAAAAAGTTTCTTCAAAGTCTATCCCTTCTACTTGTGCATATCAATTGAACACTAATATTGATTTATTCATTATAATTTGACCATCTTTATTAACTTTATTTTTTAAAATACACTTGGTCCCTACCATATTTTTGTCTTTTGGTCTTGGGACAAGTTCCTAGGTATGATTCTTCTCTATTTGATCAAGCTATTCATTCATGGCTTTGATCCAGTCTTTCATTTTGTTGGCCTCTACAAATGTTTTGGGTTCTGTTAGGGAGAGCATTTCTTGTTTTGATTCATATGTTATCCTTCTTCTTGTTTCAACTCCGACACTTTTGTTGTCTATGATTTGAATTTCATGATGATCTCTTTGTACTCTTCTTGATAATTCTTTTGACTCTTGTCTTGGTGATGCTTCCTCATCATTTTCTTCTTCACTTTGTGATTCTTCTTCTTGTATTTCTCTAGTTTCTTCTTCATCATCATCATTTCTTCTTCTTTTGTCAACTTGTGAATTATCTTGGGACTTGATTCTTCTTGATTTTAGATCATCCACTTTTACATTTGCACTTTCCATAATTTTGTGCAATCTTAGATTGTAACATTTGTAGGTCTTTTTATTTTATGATTAACCATGAAATATACCATCATCTGATTTGGAATCAATTTTTCCTAAGTCATCATCATCTCATTTTATGTATCATTTTCTCCCAAAGACTCTGAAGTGTTTCACTGATGTGGGTCTGCCAAACCACAACCCATATGGTGTCTTGTTATGGTTAACTCTAAGTTGTGCTCTGTTAAGTTTGTACATTGTTTTATACACTACTTCTCTCCAATAGATATTTAGGAGTTTGGCTTCATTTAACACAGTTCTGGCTGCTTCTTGGACAATTCTATTTTTCCTTTCAACAACTCCATTTTGTTGAGAAGTTCTTGGACTTGAAAAGTGTCTTTTAATTCCATGAGCTTCACAAAACTCATTGAACTCATTTGAGGTAAATTATACTTCATTGTCTAATCTTAGGCGCTTGATTTTGAGATCAGTCTCATTTTCAACATGTTCTTTGAAGACTTTAAATTTCTCTAATGCTTCTAATTTCTCTTTAATAAAGGATACCCAAGTCATCCATGTATAGTCATCAATGAATAAACTGAAGTAATGTTCACCTTTTATGCTTTTGGTTCTTGTTGGTCCACAAAGATGAGTGTGAATAAGTTCTAATGGTTTTGATGTAGAGTATTATTTTGTCTTGAATCTTACTCGTGTATGCTTTCCATGTTGGCAGTTCCTACAAACATAGTTTGAAGGTTTTATAATATTTGGCATGTCTTTCACAACTTCCTTCTTACTAAATTTTATCGAGTTGTCAAAGATTATGTGCCCCATTCTTTTGTGCCATAGCCAACTTTCATATATTTTTCCCATGCAACATTTTTCTTCTTCTTCAATGTTTAAGATATAAACATTGTTTGGTGTCTTTGGTGCAACAATCACTAGTTTTCCTGACTCTTCTTTTCTAATTTCACATTTTTTCGAGTCAAATATGAGTATGTGTCCTTGATCACATGTTTGTCTCACACTGAGGAGATTATGCTTCAAAATTTCAACTAATAGCACATTTTTTTCTTTAGATTTATTATTTCCTAGACTAATTGTGCCCTTTCCAAGTATCTTGGCAAAGACATTATCTCAAAATGTAACACTTCCTTTTTCTTTCCTTTTCAACTGAGTAATTTGTCTTGATCCCCAGTCATATGCTTTAAACATCCATTGTCAACATACCATTGACTCCTTTTATATTTAGCATATAAGGCTACCTTACATTATGTTTCCTTTTCTTCCATTTGTTTTTCTTCCCATGCCTTCTTATTCTTTTCTTCTTGAATTTTCAATTTTTTAATGGGATTCCTTGGTAGTCTACAGCCACTAGATTTTTTATCATAATTGTTGAATTTGTGGCATTCAACATTGTAATTTTGTAGTGGAGAGAATGAATTATAGTTTATGTTCTCTTTATTATTATTATTCTCGTTGTTCTTTTTTTTCCATAAGAAAAAAAATTGCTATATTCATAAAGCAATATATATGTTGTTGTCTTTCATATCCAGCCTTGGTAGGATTTCTTCCAGTTCTATACTACCTATACCTCTTCTACTGCATAAATAGGCCTTTTAAGACCTTTTACAAAAAAATTCTACAAATTGTTCCATCTATTCAAAAAACATTTGTAGCCTTCCAAAAAGAAAAACAAGAATTAGTGAGAGACCTCAGTTTTTGTTCCTTCAAAGAACTCATAAAAAATGAAAGCTCCTTTTTGCAACTGCAGGGCTTCCTTTGAGAGTTCATATGCCTTTGTGTTTATCTCCCTCAGAATGTGCTAAAAATAAATCCATTTGAAATATATGAAAGTGAGCTTGATGTCTCTTAGTATTGATGCCAGCCTAGGATTCTGGATGTTTTTGAGGCCCCTTGCCCAATGGATCACTAGATTGGAATCACCAAACACTTGTAGCCTTGTCATATTTTTTTCTTTGGTAGTTTCTAGAAGAGTCCAAAGTGCTATTAGTTCGGCTCTATTGTTTGTTTCGCCTCCTAGTGAATATATGGTATGAATGCAATGGATATGATTGATGAACAGAACCACCCCGACTCTGCATGAAGGAGGATTCCCTTGGTTGGACCCATCAAAAAATCCCCAAGGGATGGTGTAATCGATCGAAGGGGGGACTATAAATTGATGTTTTTATGTCCTGAGCTTTGTCTTGAATTCTTCAGCTTGACTGATCGAAATCATCGCAGTCACTTCTTGGGGAACAACCTTATCTTTAAAAACAACATTGTTTATTTCCCACCAAATGTTTGTGATCATGATGCCTGGACGACTTGCATATAAGGTTGTTGTTCTATCTTGAATCTAGGTTCTAAAAAAATCTTCAAGATATCCATGGTCCCAATGAGCCTTGGTCTTTAGCTGGTCTTTTATTATCTGCACAACCTTTCCTACATAGGGACAAGAGATAAAAAGGCGAGTAATGGTTTCTTGATTTTCCTTGCACAGAAGGCATCTGCTAGGACCACACCATTCTCTCCTACGGAAATTGTCCCATTTCAACATTTTATTGTTTAGAGCTAGCCAAAGCTTCACTTTACATATGGGAGGAGCCTTGATTTTTCACAAGCACTTCCACCACCACTTCGAGTGTGCCATGGAGTTTTCTTCTATCCAGGCTTTATAGCCTAATTTGAACAAGTAAGGGTCGTTTTGCGGGTTTTTGACCAACAGAGGGAGTCCTCGGACTCTCTATCCATGGAAATGAATTTTTCACATAACATGGAAATGAAAGAGTTCCATTTGTCTCATAGATCTAGGGGGAGATCCAGGGAGTCTGTGTTTTTCCATCCCCTTCTTCCTCGAATTTGGGGAAAGCCAATCTTGAGGTCGCTCAGGAAGCGGATATTTTTATCTTTGCAGAACATAAATAAGGGAGGGGAGAGTTTGTAATTGTTTCCAGCTCCCAGCCATGGATCTTCTCCCAACCTCACCTTTTCCCCTTTTCCAATGCACCAAACAGTCTAGTTTCCAACAAGGGGGAAATCTTGTACAAGTGTTTTCCAGACAATTGATCCTTTAGGGGATTTCATTGGTTCTCGGACCCATTCAGAAATAGAAAAAGTAGGAAAGTAATTGGAGTTCATAACTCTTACCCATAGTGTGTTTCCCAAGGTTAGATGTCATAGGTTCCTTCCCTCTAAGGCTCAAGTAAAAAGTCTTAATTTGTTTAGAACCTAGCCCCCCATTTCTTTAGGTGCAGCGATTGAGTTTCATTTGACCAGAGGGGTGCCTCCAAGAACATCTTGTCCCTTCCATATAAAGTGAAAACTTAGGCAGTGAATGTGATCCAGGACTCCTTTAGGGGTTTCAGTTATTGAATTCCAGTAAACAGGAATTCCCGCTATCTACATTTCTCCTCCCTCACTTTTGTCGTCTACATTTCTCCCCTTTCCCCTTAACTACTCATCTCCTCATTAGGTTGGCGGGCCTTCATTTCCACCCACTTGCTTATCTCATAAGTTTGTTTTAACACTTAGCCATTTTTCAGTTTCGAGGGTTCAAGCCCTCATTCTCCATTTTTTGTGACCTTCACTTTGCACCCCAAATTCTGCAATCTACATTTCGACCACCAACCTTGTCATGGATTTCTATCTCCAAAGTATTTCATTCCTCTTGCAATCAAATCTGACCGATCATTCCTCTACACTTAGTATATTTTTTATCATCTATATAACTGCGGGTTCGCGGGTTCCCAGGTTGGCGAGTTCATGAGAAGTTTTATATTTGAATTATCTCTTGTCTGTCCCCACAGCCTACAAACTACCCCCTTGACTTTTACTACCCACAATTTTCCCTCCTCCCCTCTCGTCCCATCTCCCATACTTAGCCAAATTCTCCAAGCTATTCCAAGGCATGGAAACCAACGAATGAGAATATGACACATGGCAATGAATGAGGTCATGACACATGGAAACTCAACATTGGAGACATGTGGAAACATACAATTTGAGACACCTGGCTCAATATTATTGGATGACTCATCATGGTGACTGGGTGTGAAGTGGATGACAACAGGATTCCAAAAAATTATTATTTTATTCGACAATTTTCCAAGGGCCTAATCCTTCAAGCTCCATAATTTCTTCTCTTCTTGTGTTTCTTGTTAAGTGTATCAAACAATTAGTACTATATATCATGAAGAATCTAATATCCCAGTGCATGTGGGATAGACTTTTAAACCAAAAAGTTGAATTTCATGAAGGGAAGCACGAAATTCATCCAAGGGCCCACATTTTCCCATCAATTTTGATCGACGGTGGTTGAACGTTGATCTTGCGGAGGCCATAACTTGAGCTCCGGGTGTCGAAATCACGCAAAATTTATACCGTTGGAAAGGTATTTAGACGTAGAAGATGGTGATATAGGTTTAAAGTGCTGAAAGTTGATACATTTTTTTCTCAGAAATTAAAATATCATTCAGCTTCATTTTTAATGGGTCTGCGTGACAACTCAACTTCATGAGCTCATATCTTGAGATCCAAGCGACGAATTTGCGCAAAATTTATATCGTTGGAAATATAAGAAGAAGAAGATCACATAAGAAGTTATTTACATGGATAAAAATTTGATTATCATTCCTGGAAAATTAAATAAATGAGAAATTAATTAAATTGTGAAAATAAAAGTTTATTTAAAAACTTTTATTAAAAAGGGAAAGGGGCCCATTTTAGATATGTCTATATTGATGATATAATTTCATTAATGAGGCACTAATTAAATGGAATGTTTAAAGAAGAAACTTGTACAGTAATTTCAAGAGAGGAAGAAAACCCTAACTACTCAAGGAGTTAGAAAATCTCTTCTTAAAAAGAGAAGAGAGGCTTCATCAAGGCTTCCAATAATCAGTATTGTGAGAGGGACAGGGCAGAAGATCAAAGGAAAAAGAAGGTACAACCATGGATACACAATCAAGCTTCTGATCAAAATAAATAAATCACCATATTCTCCATTCTTTTTATTCTTCTACACTACTTCTCATATCTTTATGCTTGAATCTCAGAGTTGGGCACAAGGTTGAGTTGTTGAGTGTTTTTCTTGTATTCTTCTACAAACTTTTCTTGTATGGTCATGGATTATTTGTAGCCACATACATGCCTATCAAATTTTTGGTAATGAAGAACATTTCTCATGAATAAACTCCACAAATAATTGCTTCGGGGTTGATCTTGACTATATATTGTAACTTTGAGTTTTAAGTATGAGACATTTGAGGTTGACCTATCAATTTATATTTTATTACTAATTGCAGTGATCTATTAAAATTATTTGAGATGATCAAATCATCCTCTCCTATTTCTCATGAAGAAGATATGGATGTTTTTATATACTATTAAGAAGATTGTGTGTGATGTTGCTCACAATTTAATTATGATCTTGAAGCCCTCCTTCAATATTTTCTTATTGTAAAAAGACTTTTGTTGCACATAAATATCATATTGGGTTATTGAAGAACCATTTTCATATAAATCCAAGAAATAAACATTTGGAGTTTTCTACCTAGCACTCTCCCTAATCCAAGATATTCAAAGATATATCTTTTATCCAAAGAGGAGAACCACCTCTCTAAAAAAAGGGGGGGACTAATGTCCTCATGAGGTTTTAGTTTTGGTCCTGACAGATTCAAACGTCAACACGGCCCCGATATTCTTTTCTGTAATTGTCTAGTTTTAAGTTAAAACCCAGATACTTGAATCCTTTAGAGAGATGTTTCCTTGGGGCAGGAAAAGTAATGGCAATGGAGGCCTCTTCTTCATTCTCACAGTGATTAATAAGTAGACATGACTTTTCCATGTTTATTTTCATTCACGTGGCACTGCAAAAGAGGTTTAAAATATCCTTACAGGCATTCAGATTCCTTTGGGAGCCAAAGAAGTTGAAGAAGATATCATCTATGAATAAAAGGTGGGCAATTGATTTTGATTCAGAGAATGCAATTCCTCTTAAGAGTCCCTTAGACCTTTCCTCATTTATCAAATAACTAGGTGCTTCTGCTATGATCGGGAAAAGAAAGGGGAAAGGGGGCAACCCTAACAGAGACCTATGGAAGCTTTGAAGAAACTAGATGGGGATCCATTGATAAGGATGGAAAAGGAGGCACTTTGTATGCATCCCATTATCCAATTGACAGTTTTAAGCTCGTGGCCATTTGGATTAGGACCGAGCGCAGGAAAGTCCAGTTTACTCAGTCATATGCTTTGGAAAGGTCCAATTTCAGGATGGCAGCCTTGAGATTTCTTTTCTTGACAGAGTGGAACACTTCCTGGGCAATGGCTACCGCGTCGTGTATCTCATGTTTTGTATGAATCCAAATTGTTCTTCACAAATGATTTCACTTAGCATCGATCTAAGTCTCCTAAAGATGATCTTGGTGATTAATTTGTAGATGACATTGAAGTAGGCGATCGGTCTATAATCTTCAAAGGAAGAAGGGAATTGTTTCTTTGGAATGAGACACAAGAAGGTGGCGTTGAAAGTACCATGAATTCTTCCTTCCTTTTGTGATTCTCTTACCACTGGCAGCAGATTATCTTTTAGAAGGTCATAAAAATCTTTGAAAAATTCCAAAGTAACTCCGTTTGGGCCTGGGATTTTTCAATTCTTCATGGAAAACAATGTTGCCTTTAGTTTTGGTTCTGTCACTTATTCCTCTAAGGAAATATTTAATTCTTCGAAGAAGGCGGTAGGGGATATTCCCACTGCCTCCAAGATTTCTTGGATGGGGCATCTGGGGGGGCTGAAAAGAGATTGTTGAAATTTACCTCGAGCTTTGCCTTGTCCTCAAAGAAAGTGGCCACATTCGTTTGTTCATATTTGATTTACCAGATTGTGTTGAGGTTTCTTCGATAGTTCATGAATTGTCTTCTTCTTTTATCCAAAGAGCCCTACTCTTCATACGCCATTCTCGTTCCTCTGTCTTGAGCCACTTGGCACGTTTATCCTCCAATTTTCTTAATTTTGTTAAATTTGCAGTAGTAAGGGGGGAGTCCTCCAGAAATCTGAGGACCTTGACTAATTTCTCTTTACTGTCCTGGATGTGTCAAGACCTCTTGGACTTCCATAAAGGAAGCCAATTTTTTATGGGGTTTTTCAAAATTTTGAGATTTGTTGCAAATTGCACCATGAGTGGAGCATGATTCAAGGGGGGAAGCTTGGCCCATGAGGAAAGGACCAGATTCTTAAAATCTTCCTCTTCCATCCAAGATTGGAAGAATTTAAGGGGTGACGGGGGGACTCAAAACCCGAGGTCCATTGTAGTGTGATAGGTCGATGGTCTGAAATGCGTCCCACCTCTACTCCTGATCTGAAATTTGAGCCCAAGTTCAATAAGGCTTTGGATACTAAGAAGCGGTCTAATCTCTTTGCAACTTCCTCATGGCAAATTTTTACAGGTTTGTTGTCCACCAGGTTGGCCTTTTCAAAAAAGGATTGGAAAAAACCACTTTTCATGTTGACCCCAGGGTGTGCACCCCAAACCTGCCGTAGGGAGAGGTTAATATTTAAATCCCCACCCGCCACCAAAAAAGGGTCACGGAAAAACCCTGTAGAGACCAAAACCTCCCAAAAGGAGGTCCTATCAGAATACGGACTGTAAATGTTCACCATCGGAAAGGTTAAATTATTGTTCTTGTGTTGTAATTTGATTGAAATTGTAGAGAGAGTGGAAGAAGAGGAAAGATCCTGGAGATTTGGGATCCATTTAGTGAGCATACCTCCAAAGAAACTTGGGGCATTGATTGTGTTGAAGGACCAATTCAGAAGCTAAGAGATGAAGGTTTCTCTGGCTTTCTCACCATAGTACATTGTCTCTTGGATGAGAATGATGTTCGGTTTTAGGTTGTGGAGCAATATTTTGAGGGATAGCTTCTTATGGGCACCCCCCACCTCGCGTGTGTTGAAAGAGAGGAAGATCATTTTTCCCTTATTGAAGGGGATTTTCCTACTCTAAGGGCCCTTGTGATGGTTGCTTGGGTGAATTTGTGAATTTCCATAGTTTCTCTCTCTTTTTCTTTCGAGATGAATGATTTTATGCATACCTAAGCGAGAGAGGGGGGGTCAAGAGACAAACCTCCAAAGGAAGGGACAGTCTCCCGGGATTTAGACCTCAAGGCATATATTTTACCCTGAGGTGAAAGGGGTGCTTTAGGGAAGAAAGGGAGGGGTTGAGAGGAGGGAGAGAAGTCATGAGAGGGAGAAGAGAGAGCCTAAGAATTCTTGTTGTTGTTATAACCATATCTTTGAACATTTTTATGATTTTATTGTCCATAAGCTCTACAATCTAATGCTTTATGCCCAAAATTATTGCAAGAGAAACAATAGCCAAGAAAGAAATGTTGATACCTTTTGGGGGGAGTTCTTCTTGTAGTTGTATTCTTTCTATATTCAATTTCTTTTGAAGGGAGAGCAATTTTTTATTGATTAGAATTAGTCTTTATTTTGATTTCTTCCTTTTTGAAAGAGCTTTGAAGGGCAGCTGCATAACTTTTTGGATTTTTATCAATTTGTTGATATGTAGAGTTAGATTCTTTGTTAGACTTATTTTGATCATAATACATTCTTGGTTTATTTCTTGATGATCTTTGACTGTTAATAATATCATCCAAATTTCTTGAATTGTTTTCAAATCTTGATTGGTTGTTTCCTTTCTCAAGTTATATTCTTAGAAAAACAATTTCAACCTCTAGTTTTTCACAGTCTAGTTGTTTTTCATTGAGTTGTTTACTTATTACCTATTCAATTATTTTGTATTCTTGGAGTTGATACTTTAAGTCAATAATGACTTGTTCTAATTCCTTGATGGTTATTGAAACTTCATTTTCTCTTTATTGTTGTTTTCTTTCATATTCTAATAGTTGTTCTCTTAATAATTTGTTCATCTTTTTATATTTTCTCGGTTCTTCAAGAGCACTAATAAGTTCTCCTTCAACGTCAAAGTTTTCTTCATTATCATCAACATCTTTATTTTGAGATTCTATGCCCATAAATAAAAGTTTTGTCCCATCATCTTCACTCATGTCAGATGAACTATTGTCTTCTTTGGAACATAAGTTTTTCTTTTTTTCTTGTAGAATTTCTTCTTGTTTCCATATTTTCTCTTCTTAAGTTGTTTATGGTTATAATTATCTTCATCATCACTATCCACATGCTTGGGTTAAGGACATTTGGAGGAACATTCCCAACTTTGACATAGTTGAAGCACTTGAAGGGTAGCTTCCCTTTATATTTCTCAAACCCTTTCTAGAGTTTCCTTATAAAATTGGCCTCTTCTTCATATGATATGTCTGAGTGATTTTCATTTGGAACATGCTCATGGTTCTTTGTTGTTTTTTATGCTTTGAAGGTTTTTTCCCTTTTTGATGACTTTTCTTGCCCGATTCTCATTTCATAGGATATAAGAATCCAATGAAGTTCATCCATTGTAAGTTTGTCAAGGTCTTCTCGATATTCCAAGGTAGATACCTTTGCATCATATCTCATTGGTAATGATCTCAACACCTTTTCGACAATAATTTTCACTTTTAACTCTTCTCCCAGTGCTATGATTGAATTGATTATTTCATCCACTCTTTGAAAATATTCTACAATGTTTTATTCCTCTTTCATCTTCAAAATCTCAAACTGCCCTTTGTATGTTTGAATTTTTGTTCTCTTAACTTTTCCATCTCCTTCATATATGATTTTCAGTTTGTTCCAAATTTATTTTGTTGATTTAAATGCATCACTTTTACAAATATGGGGTTTGCTAATCGACCTAGAATTACATTAACAACCCTTGAATTATCATTGCAGAGTTTCCTTGCAACACCATTCGAAGGTGCAGTAGTTGGTGCAGTGTAACCATTTACCACAGATAGCCACACATCACATCCAAGAGCCATCATATAACTTTTCATCCTTATACTCCAAAATGCATAATCATTTCTTTTGAACAAAGGTGCTCTTTTGGAGGAAATTCTTTCTTGTTGATCCATTGGATTTCTCATAATCTTCCTTCAAGTGGTTAGACTATGGTGAAGGAACCTGCTCTAATACCAATTGTTGGAATGTTGTTAAATACTGAAAAGGGGGGTTGAATCAATACTTTTTATTTTTCTCAAGTTAAATTATTTTTTTATTAATTTATAATAATTTATCAACAAGAATGTACAAAAATCTGAATTTTAAATGTAATAATCATAAAAATTATATATTATTTACAAGTTATAGTTTGTAAGAGACACCAATCTCTCTTCTTTTGAGCACCAACTGAAGGAGACACCAATCCCCTATTTTCCAAGCACCAACTTGAGGAAGTACCAACTCCCTTTAGATCAGGCTCCAACCTACCCAATCCTCTTGTTTTCAAGCACCAACTTGAGGAAGCTACAACTCCCTATTTCAGGCTTCAATCTATAGAGGACTCCAATCCCCCCTTTCGCCTCCCTTCCACCCTCACTTCATGTGTATGTTTCAGGTTTCATATAATTTCTTGGACTCTACTTCTGTTTTTTATCTTGTAAATTAGCTCAAAGAGACATTTTCTTTTCACCAACCCCCTTTGTTTTATATAGTCTTTCAACATGTATGATATTGAACCAGTGTGTCTTTTTAATAGTGAAACATTACACCTCTTCATTTATTTAACACTAATGTTGAATTTTTTGTTGTTATTATTAGTTAAATTTAATTTTAAAAAGACTTCAAATCCCTTGTAAGTTGTTCAACATTTATCCCTTTAATTGAAAAAAGTCTTGTAGTTGCAATGGAATGGATGGGTGTTCAATTTTATTTGTTATTGTTGTAACATTTCTTTGAACAAAACCCTGACCCTGAGGGTTTAATCAGATTCGAACTCTAAATTTTTATTTAATAAGGTTCTTCATTTTTCCATTTAATTTATAAGGTCTTCATAAAGGATTTTCAATGCATCCTTAGTATTTCAAAGGATCAAATTTGAGCTTTTAATCCCTCTCTGGTGCATTTCCTATATCAAAACTCGTGGATGGGTGTTAATTTCGAGGCCTCTTTTTCCATAGGACCAAAGGCTGTGATCAAAGGCCTAAACGATGAGGCGCAATCCCTCTTCTATACCTTAGCCCAAAAGCACTTTTTCTGTTGACCAAGTGACCTTACCCTATAACCAGGTTCTATTATCATTTTAACCCTTTGTTTCCCCATTTTTTCCAAATAACCTTTGTTAGGACCCAAATTTGATCAATTTTTATGCCTTATATCTTTTCATATGATCTTTCTAACAGTCTTATACCCCTCATTTTGTATAACTTTGGTTTAAACATTGACTTAAATCGATATCTAAAGACCCAAAACTTGTCTTTAACAGTTCTCTTGTTTTTAGTTAAGTTTTGAGAGTTTTTAATGCACAATCTCACTTATAATATTATATTATGGATTCCTGTACTAATGTTGATTTTCCAACACCAGGATGAATGTTTCAAGGATGATCCCTCCATGAGAATCTTCGTAAACAACCAGCACATGCTCTATTTTCAGTTATAAATAAATGACAACTTGTCTTGATGACACTTCATGTCATGAGACTAAGGCAGTTAAAAGGCATCACAATATTGTCTCCTACATTGGCACAATGATTATACTAGCTCTATGATGTTGAGCGCATCATTTTTCTCTTGTATTAATGCAAAATACATATTCAAATCCTTATGTAACTGTTACATTAATTATGTTATCTATTCTGGGATATGGGAAGATACCAGAAAGCTAGTGTGTAGGGGGGTTCGAAATTCTATATAAGGGAGGATCGAAATGAGAGATGTATGTAGATATGATGGGGAATAACTGATACATAGAATAGAGCATAGAGGAATGTAATCATTTGTTTGTAGATGGAATAGAACAAGAACGCATTTCTTATTTTAGTCTTTTGTCTTTGATTAATCTTGAAGCTTGTCTATGAGAATGGATTGATAATTGATTATCGATGCAACTTGGATAGGAAGGGCCCCATGCCCAGGTTTGCAGTGCATCTTCAATCGTAATAAAAGGATTGTTGTAGATTCTTTTTTAGGAATTTTGACTAATTTCTAGCAATTTAATTTCAGTCTTGTTCATGATTTGGGGAGTTTTAATTTGCTTACAACAATTAAGGAGTGATAAGGTTATAGTTAGGGTTTCGATTCAGTTTTCATTTCTTAGCAGAATGTGTTACACATTGGTTCAGTTCACTTGGAATAAGATGTTCAAGTTTTTAAGTTATGAGGATTGGTTAATGGTTTAAGTATAGGTTATTTCAATTAGGCTACTTCAAGTAGATTGTTTCCAAGAATTTCATTAATAGGAGCATTTTCATTATGAATTAGATAGAGGTGTGAAGATTTGAGATTTCTGTGAGCAAGATAAGTTTGACTCCATTCCTATACATATTGTACTAGTTCCTCAAAGTTTACCTTCCCGGGTTGACAATTAAGTGTTGGAATATATGGTATATATCTAGCTCAACAACCTTGGCCTATGACCAAGAGAGAACCTTCATGGTGCTTATTTTGGTGTTTAAAACATATCAACAGTTTGGACTTAATCTTGTGTTGAGTAGACAATCCTTATGAATTTCCCATTTTCATTCGTGTTGACTTTGGTCACCCATCACAAAATGCGAAGATAAAGTGGATCGCCTGATCCAATCGACAGTGGAAATGGAAAAATATAAATTTATTTTGATCTGAGTATTCAGGTCAGAGCTTGGTAATTAATGATCGCACTAGTTCAATATGAAAAATCAATTCGAGCCATACGATCGTGCTCTCATTATGATCCAATGATCAATATTGAGATCTAATCTTGACGATTCTTGTAGTTTGGCCCAATGATCTAACAATCACAATGAACTTATGATGGTCAGATGGGAATTAATTCACTATTTTTCAATAATTTGCATTTGATTCAGGAGCAGACTCATATATTATGTGTCTCAACAGTAATGGATGTAGGTGAATTATATTTGGGCACTTAAGTTGACAGAATTAATGGAGTAGACATAAACACAGTTTGAGATATGGCCTGGAGGGAAATTGTTAATCCTTGCCACAGATCTAAGTATTAAACCTTGTGATTGTTATTATAATAGCACTAACAAAATGATCTAAGGAACAAATTTGTGCCAAATTTGTATTCATTGTTTTAATAGATGGTAAATACATAGGCATAACACTAGACAAAGTTTAATTGTAAAATTCTTCCATGATATCTTCAAGGATGAACAATATACTTTTTGCTGGAACATTGATGTGAATACATGGACATTAATCAATCTCTCAACATGGATAGAGTTGTAGACCATGTTAATGACCCCTTTTTGACATCAAAGATACCTCGTATCCAAAATTATGTCTCAATACCATATTATCCATCTTTTGACATTCATTTCAACTTCATAACATTATATCCAACATTGAGCATGTTTACCCCCTTTGACATCAAATGTCAAAACCATGTCCAACATTAAACATATGTATATGTATCGATATATGATTATCGTGTTGTTACAAAATCGAAAATATTTTGTTTACAAATTGGTATATCTGTGTAGTGCTCTATAAAGTGATAGAAGCATCTGTGCCTCATTACTATTTATTGGGCACCTTCGAACCCAGGAACAAATTTAAAACATAAAAATTTTGGCATTAAACAAATGTTATTTACATTTTAAACTTAGGGGTGATGTTGACATGAACATGTGCATCAATGCACTATTCATGTACATTGTGCACCGCTAACCACAATTTTTTTTTAAATAAAACTGGCAGTGGCAAGGTTTGGCATCCAATGCAATGAGTGGTCCTATTGCAATGGATACCAAATGCCCCATATAAAAGTAAAGAAACCCTATAAAAATATATTGTTTAAAAAAAATATCCTTGTGAAATACAGAGAGGGAAACCAAGAGAAACAACAAGAAAGTTAGGGCTTCCAATACCAAAGGTAAGTACAAAACCATTTTATGTTTTTTAGAATGCATAGAAAATTGTTTGAATCAAATAAAGGAAAGATTGATATGATCAATAGAATGAAATCACATACATAAAATTTATCTTCTACAGATTTGTATGTGACCTACCATGATCCCTTACAAAGTTATCTCTTCGAAAAAATCTACCCACTCCAAAGTCTGTGTTGGTAAATCTCTCTTGCACAAATATCCCCTCTAAATTTTGGCAAAAGAATGAAATAATGATTGGGGTTTTCATTTATAAACACATACTTTTAGAAAAATGAAATTCTCGCTCATTTTTTCGTTGTATATTTTGGCGCATTTTTTGTAACATACTTCTTCAATGTGGTGTATAGTTTAAAGCACAGTGGTTCACTTTTTACGTAAAAATGCAACAATAAAAATTTAATTGACAAAGTACAAATGAAAACCTCTGCAATTAAAATTCTGTAGAAGTTTTTCTTTGCAGAGGAAAAAATGGAGGTCATTCTTCGATGGCCCTCATAATTTAGCGCACTGGTGTGTTTTGTATATACAAATGCACCGATGCGTTAGAAAATAATTAAGTGCACTGATAACTTTTAAAATCCATTTGAAATTCTATTTGAAGTTAGATTGTTCTATTCTTCCCAAACTTTATTTTAAGAATTTATTCATGTATTAATGATGGTTTTGGCTCAAATGAAGGGAAAAAAAGGTTAATATCAAATGGTCAATTCTTTAGATTCTATCTCTTTCCATATCATTGTAAATTCGTCAATTTCTCCCCCTCCATTTGGAGTAAGTCTAAAAAAAAATTATAATTCATTTATCTGATAACATTTTTGTTATGTATGCATGTGCATTTGAATAATTGTTCATTGAATTTTGTAGGATCATGATTCAAGATCGAGTTTGGATGTGCAATATATTCCACCAGCCCAAAAATGTTGCAATCTCTTATCAGGAGAGAGATATCGCAGACAAATTTTTTATTAAAATTGGCAGTGGCTTTACCCTACCAGTTGTAACATGCCATCTTCCAGCAATCAGTCTAGATCAATGATATTACATTGTGAATTGGATCTCTTTTATGACACCCCAGTAGTATGTGGTGGTTCAAAATGTAAAGATTTGAATGAGAACCATCAATGTGTCACATTATCCCATTATATTAATGATATACTACCCAAAGTTGATGGTCTAATACCTCCCACTATAGTCAAGAATCCAATAGGTAATATAGAAAAGATATGTAGGAATACTTCCATATGCTCATTTTTGAAAATTTGGAAGCGAGATCAACTAATTTTTGTCCTAAATTGACAAACTTGTCTCCTTTTGTTGAGTCAATGAAGAGTTCTAGTGAAACAAAGTATGGTATCAATACTACCCAAAACATCTCTACTAGGAGATCCAAAAATTTGTATGAACTAAGAGAAAAAATGTCCAAGTACACACCAAAGTTTGTTCAATTATTTGAAGGCAACGATGAATTCCCTCCTCCTATCCATCTGCAAAGTAAATACCAAACATGTTACAAACACACTTTCTATGGCACTTGGCCATCTTCCATGCATGTGCCCGATGTTGGAACCAAATTTTCTTTCTGTGGTAATAATTATATAATTTCCAAGTCTAAAATAGATGTTTCAATTCTTGGGTTTTTTATCATTTTACATGTATCTGTTCCTTCCAAAAAATCAATTGCACTTATGCCATTTTTTGGTCCTCTTTATAATCAGTCTGATTACTTAAATATTGTTAAATACAAACATAACATTTCCATGTATAGTATGTGCATGAACAATTATGATTTTAGAAACTTTAATAGGAAAAACTTGTTATATATTGATGGTCGTCCACGAACTCATGGAAACATTGCAGGGTTCATAAATAGCCATAGGTCCTCATTATTTAGTGCAAATTGTTCCTTTGAGGAACACTCCAATGACAAAGAGTTCTTATGAAAAGAAAGGAATCCAGATTTGTTGTGTATGCAATACGTAGTTTGTCTCTTGGTGATGAGTTGTTAATAAACTACAACTTGCGTAGACCACCAACCACTCATCAAAAATGCCTTACATTGGGTCTACCTTTAGACATCCCCTTGGGGCGTAAGAAAAAGATGATTAAGTAATTGTATTTTTGGATTTTCAACGGAACTAATGTAGATGTATTTCTTAATTCGACATTATTTTTATAAAGTGGTTGGTTGCATGTTTATTATTGGGGGGGGAAAACCCATGCTTATAATAAATGTTTGGTATAATGTTTGAACATACTAAATGCATCGTGTTACTGATATTATCGATGAAATTTTCAATGTTTTTACAATTAGGATTTTGACAATGAGCAACCTATCTACCATCTACTGTTGCACCCCACTACGATGTCAAATTAAGAGAATGTTATTAAACCAACACAAATCAGGGAGGAAGCATACCACATATTCAATCCCCACTACATCATGAGTCACCAATTCAAAACCTCTATATTAACACTATTTCTTCACAAGTTGGGGACGAAGGTAATGATATAGAGGTTGGTATGGATGATTTATCAAGGGACACCCAAGCCATGGGGGGAATGTTGTTACAAGCATTCTAGCAAAATGAACTAAGGGATGACGTTGATATCGTCGATACCTTCTTTGAAAGCCTGAAATATGCTTCCACCACCCCCTCTATTCTTCTTTATATTTAATATATTATAATAATTGGATAATATAAATTAAGAAAATCTTTGGAAAAAATAAAATATAATAATTGTGATTTTAGTAAACAATTATATTATAATTTTTTCTTGTAATCTTAGAATAATAAAAATTAATAATGTAACATTATTATTACATCATCATCATTATTAGTGAATAATTATACCGTAACGTTATTATTACAATATATGAAAAAGACATAATTATTCAAATCACAATCATTTCACTCATCATATTTATGTATTTTTGTTTGTAAATATGTTTAATCAACATTTGTATCTTGCTAGACAAAAAATAATTCACCTTGCAAAAGAGTTTAACATTATATGACATTAATGGTTATAAGTTTTTACAATCACAATCCAAATTAAACATTATATGGAATCTCTAAATTTAAATGAGTGATACATCTCAAATTTAATTTAAAAACAGAGAAATCATTAATAATGTTAATCATTATAATATTCATAATACATTTTATAAATCAAACAACAACAATATCAACATGATATGAAAAAACATAATATACATGAGCAATAAACATATCAATATACATGTCAAAGATACATCTCATCAAAACCAAAAAACATGTCATATATACATCTCAAGTCAAATATACAACAATCAATATACATATCAAGTGCCACTACTAGCTAGGTCCACCACCATAGCTAGAGGCATCAATGCCTTTGTTACCAAAGGTAGAGGGTCTATTAGTACCCATGTCAAATAACAATGAAAAAAGTAGAGTCTGATATATCTCTCTACCAGGATCATGTGGAGGAGGAGGGGGATTGGTGGATGGTGTAGCTCGTGACGCATGTGGAGGAGGATGAGAATAGGTGGATAGTACAGTTGGTGACACATGTGGAGGAAGAGGACCATGTGGTGGAGGGGATGTTGGTTGGTCTGGTTGAGGACCAAGTGGTGGAGAATCATGTGGTGGAGGATCAAAATCATCATCCTCAGAAGATGATCCATATGAAGTGGAATGAGAAACATCCCTCAACCTCTAGATGAGGTTGAGGGCATCGAAAACATGATGCAGTGACGTCATGTCACAAATAAGGGTCACCCATATGTCATACAGATTTGGTACCTGTAAGATCTCTCAAACGTGTACAAGTACCATTCCCTTCCTAGAAATAAAACCACATAAAAGATCTGCCACCTCAGTTCGAACTCTCTAATCCAACTTGCATGGCATTCTAGGACTTTGTACTGGAGACTATTGATCTTCCTCATCCATCTCCTCATATTGTTGGGGAGGCTTGTCACCAACATATGTGCCAATATCTACAAAACAATAGGCAACAATAATCAGATAATTGAAACAAAATGTTACAATGAATTACATGTGCATTAAATAAGACAAAAAAATATGCAACTAGATTTATCAAAACATAAGATAATTTACCTCTATCATTTGGTGGTTCATCCAGAGTTAATAGGATGTTCATAAATCATCTCCAATCCATCCCCACATATAGGTATTATACAAGATTGTCTTCTCAATCCAAGAAATCACAAATCTCTCTACCGACCGGAGTACATGGCCACTCTAAATGGTCAATCTTGGGAAACAACTACCCCCACATGCGCATATGTGCATCAGTCATAGGATTAAGAGAGTAGCGGGGTGTTGTCGATTGAGTGACATGAAATATCTCAAAAAATAATTTAAATATTTTTGACGCAAACGGGAAGAATAGCCTCCCATCAAAAACAAAACGATGACAATCCAATGCAAAACAAAACTATCACAAAAATATCTTCGACCTCCTAATCAGTCAGGGCCTCTAAACTAAGATATCTACATAGTATATAAAAGAGAAACTAATGTGTTTCCCATCATAGATAAAGTGTGCCACTTCCATGACAATAAAGGATAGGCACTTAACCTCCTTTGCACCAAATGCATCTATCTACAACTGGCCACCAACAACTTAAAATTCCATACCAGAAACAATGTCCCTATTGGCATATCTTTGCACATATGCCAGTTGGCTCTCTCTTGCAATGTTGGGTGGTAGATCAGAAAATTGGGGCCAAACCTCCCCTTCTTAGACAACCCAGTGATAAAATAAATATACTCCTATGTGTGTTAATACCATAGATCAGGATCAACCTTGAATGTCTACCAAGCATGATCCCAACGATAGATCAACTATTGTAAAAACAAAGAGTTCCCCCTGAGCGATGTAACCTTCTCATAAAAATTGAGGAGGCCAACATTCCTCAAAAGAGAACACGTCTATGGTGCAATACGGTGAGGGATCCTCCCCCCCCCTCTCTCTCTCTCTGGCCTCCTACTTACATACAAATATGTACGTGTCGACCTATTGTTGTTGTTGCTCCTGCTCTTGCACTCGTTATCGCTGTTTTTTATTCACATACAATTAATTTTAGGCACACATATATAGATAAAAAAAAAATGAAATTAATTAACACACAAATATAACTATTTATGTTTGTAAAAAAATGAAATTAATTTATTTTTGCAAAACAAATGTAGTGAAATAATCGGTGTGCCTTTAATAAATAATATGGATCAGTGCTACTTTAGTCATTAAACACATTAGTATGCTAAAAAAAATTATGTGTGGTGTGATGCAGTGCACTGATGCAGGTTATTCCCTGTAATGCACCGGTTTTTCGTGCCTCGTCTAAAACAATACGTACCATTAATGTCCACCGGTAAGTTCGGTGCTACATGTTGCTTGGAGCATGAATGTGTATTTTTAGTGATGTGTTGTGCTTTATAACACCGGTCACGAGGAATTTGGTGTGGTGAGGTGCACTGATGCGATTGATTCTCATGAACACACTGGTGGATTTATTGCAAAAATGGTACATCTTATAAGACAAGAGGCATCGGTAATGTACCCCTACCATTCTGGTGCATGGCACTTAGCTTTTAGTAGTGCATTATGTAGTTTTAGACGCACCGCTAGTGGTGCATTGTGTAGTTTTAGATGCATTGCTAGTGGTGCATCCAGTAAATTCATAGGACATACCAAGTCTAAGGTGATTCAAACCCGTGAAGTGCATTGCACAAAATTTTATGCCAAATTTAAGCCCAATTTTAAATTTTAATCAGATGAAATTGAAATTGAGGTAACAAATAATTTACCTGGTCTTTTCTTGTCTGAGGAGGCATGGTTGACCCATAGAGAAAAAATGAAATGTGATTTGTTTTCCAAAATAGGAAAATGTATGGAATCTATTGGTGAATCTATCACATCGAGGAAGCAACATTGTAGAGAACTACAAACGGGGCGTTCATAGAAGGAGTGTGAGCATCGGTACTTGTGTGAGTGGTTGGAATCATTGAAGGAAATGTGATAATAAAATTCATTTTGGTAAAAAAAATATTTTACCCTATCACAATGCATCCGACAGTAAGATGCACCAGTGCGTTATGTAGTACCAAAATTCACCGATACGTTTTTTTTTTTAATTTACCCTATCAAGGTGCACCTTAAAGTAAGATGTGTCAGTGTGTGGTAGTATGAATAGCATACTGGTTGGAATTTTGGATATATGTTAAAAAAAACTGAGGCTAAAGTACTATTAAGCACATTGTTATTGTTGTTATGTGTGCCATTATTGTTTATGCACTAGGGTGGTTGGGTTTTTTCAGTACACCAGATTTTTTTTTTTTTTTAACTGATTTTTTTTATTGAATAACCAATTGTTCTAACCTAATCGGATGTTTTATTCATATGCACACCAAGAGCACCGATATGAATTTTATTTTATTTGTAAATTAAAAAAATGATATTTTAGCTTTTTATATTAATAATAGCTATTGATATGCCTTATTAGTTAAGCATTGAGGTGTTATGTTTGTGAGAGAACCGATATGTTTTTACAATTTGGACACACTGATGTAAAAACCTCCAGTCGTCCACCATCGCGGACAACCTCTGCTATAAACAGAGAAGGGATAAATTTTGGGGGGATCTTCAAAATAAATCCCCACTACAAGGTGTTCTCCTTGTAGTGAACTCATCCATGTGAGTAATGATTTAATATTTATTAGGTATATTCATATGTGATCAATTAGTTCATCAAACTCATGAAGATTTTGTTGTAAAATGTTAGGATAACCATGTAGTAGTTAACTACAAAATTAAACCCTGGGAGGTTTGTGTCTACTCAAACTCTCACTAGGTGAAGAAAATCCTAATCACAAATTGTAAGATCCTAGAGGCACTATTAGGAAAGCCACCCACTATCACCTCGATGGCCTTGCCCCACTCTTTAGACTAAGGAAAGCAAATACCTAGTCAAGGGGGAAGTCCCTAAAGGTCAACCAAGCTAAGTTGTTGCGAGAGAGAGAGAGAGGGAGAGAGAGTTTCTATCTCAGAGACAAGGAAATTAAGTGGATATTATTCAACAAATTAAGCAATGTAAAATTGTCATTGAGCCATTTAAATTAGAACAATCATTTAAAGATTATGAGTTATTGTTGGAATCCTCCTTAGGGGTGTAATGGGGATCGAAGGGCCCATAATAGTGTAATAATGGTTGATGTCATTCAATGTAAGGTGGACTAGGTCCACTATGCTTGTATTTTTCAAATAAATCCCATTATAGTAGTATTCAATAAATGTAATGGGGCTTCATTAAAGAAGGTCCACTAGGTAGTTAGGAGGTTGTTATGATTAGGGTTTCTTAATTAGTTATAAATAAGGATGGATCATGCCTTATGAGGTGCGGAAAATTATTGCAATTGGAGCTTAGATCATTAAGAGGTTTCCCCCTTGAAGAGGCAAGTGAATAGGAGTGGATTCCTTCCATAAAAAGATCAATTGTAAGGTGTACCATACCTTAAGGGTTTTGATATTAATAAAGAGTGGAAAATTTATATATTCTCTTTTTCATATTGTGTGTGATTTTATATTCAGATTTGAGGTACACAACATTTGGTATTGTGGTTCTTTCTTGGGGCACAAAAGAGAAGAATTTGTTTTTGTATTTTGCGGGTTTTCAAAGAAAAATAAAAGGAGGGTTGCAACACTTAAGTCAATCCCTATAGATTTTTGAGTAGAATTTGAAGAAACGGGTTATAGATCTGAATTCCTCTTAGAAAAAGAATCAATAAGTGAAGATATTATTGATTTAAAATCAACTATTTTAATGTTTTTTCGTGATGGATTTGTGGACTGCGAAGCTCATATCTTTTTACAATGTCCTCATATTCTCGCCAAACCAATGCTATTCAATAGAGAATTTTCAAGTGCTTTATTTGGTATATTATATGTTGTGCTTTGAATCAATATATCACGTGCTACAACCCTTGCAAATTTTCTCTCTCAAACCCTAATGGACATGAAGCATGGCAATATAATAACGTTGTTAAAACAAATCTCCAAGTTTGGTCTCAAGAAATCTGAGATATTAAAGAGATAATTTTTAAATGTAAGGAGACATGTATTATTGGAACCACATACACTTACATCAAGGAATAATATAATGGAGAAAGATATCAAGGAAGAATATAATGGAGAAAGATATGCCTAGTATGATTTTGAAGATGATTGTGATGATTGGTATATGTATAGTTCTCATTTATGGGATGGCAACTACTTTCATATTCTATTTGATGACTCTACTCCAACTTATGTAGAGAACATCATGGAGGGAAGTCAAGAGCTTGTTGTGAATACTATTTTTTAGTTTGTTTATTCTCTATTACTAGTGTGTTATGTGGGTGATTTTTGGATATGGATGGATCTACATATTTGAATCCACATGACCTGTGTAGACATTTGGAACACCATTTTTAGTTGGATGTTGAGTCTGGGTATCTTCAGAGAGGAGTCCACATGAGCACTCGGAAATGGGACCCAGGTTTAAGGTGGAGCTTGGACTACTTCAACTTTGTGGCTAGCATTGGTTCTCTAGCCTACTTCAGCATTACGGTCCACACTCATTCATAGGAATTTGGTTTATGGTTGTACCTCCTCACAACAAGCATTGAGGGCAACGATTTTCTAAGGGGGTTGGAATGTTATGATCTTCCCTAGGGGTGTAATAGGGGGTCAAAGGGTCCATAATAGAATAATAATAGTGGAGACCATTCAATATAAGGTGTACTAGGTCTACTATGCTTGTATTTATTAAATAAGGCCCACTATACTAGTACTGAATAAATGTAATGGGACCTCATTAAAGAAGTTCCACTAGGTAGTTAGGAGGTTGTTATGATTAGGGTTTCTTAATTAGTTATAAATAACGATGGATACCTCCTTATGAGGTGTGGAATATTATTGTAATTAGATCTTAGCTCATTAGGAGGTTTCCCCCTCGAAGAGACAAGTGAATTTGAATGGATCCTTTCCATTAAAGGATCAATTGTAAGGTGTGGCCCAATCTTAAGGGATTTTCTATATAATCAAGGGGATTGTTTATATCTTTTTCATATTGTGTATGATTTTATATTCATATCTTAGGTACACAACAATGATGTTGTAGGCTTGTGTTATGTTAAAAATGACAAGAGACACGGAAAAAACATGTTCAATATCACACATTTAACAAAGTGGCCAATAGCAAAAAATGAGATCCATGAAGCACATGTATGGTTTGGGATATAAAAAAGGCTACATCAACTAGATACCTAGTAGTACAACTTGACCCAAGATGTAAGGACACTTATATAAGGGAAATTATGTCCCCCATGGTACGCCAAGGCAAATAGTAAAATTGTTAATGTTATAAAGTGCTATTAGCTCAAACTTTAATGTTTATCACATTTGAAACTAGCTAAATTATAACACAATGTTTAACTATCGAACCCACACATGAGAACATAGCACAACAAGTAAAGTGAACAATCTAAACCAAAGTACCATGACCATGTGCAATAAGAACATAGTGTGTCATCTACTGCAAGTGCATGTGTCATTTGAGGTCTAAGAGAATGGAGTTGATATATCATGGTCATGTCATCTGAATATTGAAGAGTGATGTAATGTAAGATCATCGTGCAATTGATGGAGAATAAGGAAAATGGATGCATTTGTATGGCATAAGCAAAATATCCCATGAAAGTTGGAACACACCACACCACGTAAAGGTTGGCTCTGGGAGTGTTACCCCTTCAGGGGTAACACTAGTCAAAAAACTACCAAAGTAATATTCCTACTATATTTACCTAATATAAATAGTAATTTATCTTTATTATTCGTTTTGTTTTCTAGGAATATGAATAAAATTAAATATGACGCACAAGATGATATATGAAATATGTTGGTAGAGATCTCCAAAAACGTGTACGAGAAGAGGGTCAAAGGATTAGGAATAACTAAATTGTAAAAAGAGTTATCGTAAGCATTGTTGATGTTTTGGTAGCCGCAGGAGGTATTAACCTCCACGTGTAACCTATGACTTAGAATAGAATATTCTGGAAGCAAGTGAACCATTAAACAAATGTGTGGAAACCCTAGAAGACAAGTTGGCCTAGAAGAATAATAATATTAGAATATTATCTTCCAAAAATACAAGTCGGCTTCATAGGAAAAAGATAAACAAAAAATATAATTACCAGAAAGTCAAGTCGGCTCAGCCAGTAAAGTCACTGGATGGATTAATATAAATAGAGGACATTTTAGCTCATTTGTACACCCAGTTAGTGTGCAAGTCTTGTGGAGAGTTGCAGTTGCAACTGCAAGAAGGAATAAGGGTGCATGGTCATCTCTTGGTATTGGTCTCTCTCTTGGTGATTTTCTTGGTGGTACTCTTGCTAAGTATGGCGTAAGTTTGAGAGAGAGAGAGAGAGTACTACAACCGTAACTGTTGCAGTTGTGTATGGTACTTGTTCTATGGATATGGATACTCTCTCTCTCTCTCTCTCTCTCTCTCTCTCTCTCTCTCTCTCTCTCTCTCTCTCTCTCTCTCTNATGTCTTGATTTGTTGTTGCAGTTAGCAACGAGGGTTTATATGTTGGTTCTAGAGTAGGCTTGTTGGAATTATTCTAGAGTAAAGGTTAGTGTGCTTGGGGGTGGCATATGTGAATGCCTATTGTTGGGTGACAATGATGTGACATTATCTATGGTTAAACGAGCATACCAAAATGTCAATATGGTATCAAAGTTGGTTTCCTTCGTAACAGTCTAACCGCTAGAAGGAAGATCCTCAGTTTCCCCCATTGCCAAGCTCGTTGAGCTCTTACCAAAATCACTAAGAAGGTCGCCTAATTAGGGCGCATCTCTTCCACAGATCAGATCTGCAAATTTCTGAAGTTGAGATATTAGGGTTTCCTCATAAAAACTCTAGGTTTGCAGTGTCAGTTCCTTCATGCCAGTTGCAGCACCAGTTGTAGTGATAGTTGCAGCACTAGTTGCAGTAAAGTTTGTATGAAACGTTGGGCCTAATATTTGGTTGTTCTAGTGTTCTTACCCTGGCGCATCTCTAGATACCTTTATATTGCAAGTTGGAGCACGTTGAAGTTTTAGGGTTGATCATTGCTTGTCATTGTTGTCGAATGGTGCCACTGTCTGTCGCTTCTTATTGTTGTTGTCGGATGGTGCCACTATCTGTCACTTCTTGTCATTGCTGCTAGAGGTATGTACTTATATATGTTTAAAATGTATCACTATTTTTAGTGTGATTGCAGGAGAATGGATCTCTAGTCCAAGAAATAATCATAGATCCAGAGGGATCTTAGATCCAGCACATTCATAGGAACGCACTCCAGGTTTGATTGTTTTCATATGCCTCTAGTTGTTATGGAATTATTGTGACCTTATGAACATCTAGTTGTATTTTGATCTATTGAAGTTATGATTATCATACTAACCTCTGCTCAAAGTTAAAGTTAGAAACTAACTTTAGTAAAAGTATTAGATTGATTAAGGTTGAAACTTTAGAGTTTATTTGAACTATATTCTATAACTCAGATTTTTGTCTAGAAAGCATATTGTCTTAAGTATAGGGGACAGGTTGAATATAATACTTGTCATCTTGAGTGAAGGAGACTCGAAAGAAAATCAACAACACTCATTCTTGAAGATAAGACTCCAGGTTCCAGGTTTGATTAAATTAATAAGTTTCCAATTTGCACATATCAAATTTGATAATTGCTACATTACTAGTTGTGACAACAATCCTTGAAAGGTTGTATTACTGCCAAATACAATGAATACTTGGCAACATGTGAGTACTACTAATATAAATGCTTGCAAGATGAACTAACATCTACTCTAGGAGATACTTCTTGTTTTTCTTCCAGGCAGGTCAACTTAGTAATAATATGGTGATTACCATGAGATTGTATTTTTTTTATTGTTGTTGACATAGATATGTTCTTGTGAAAATGCTATTATATTTTTTGTTCTTGTTTTCTTGTTCCTATTTCTTATTATTTTACTTTTATTTTGGTTCTTGTTCCGGGAAGGTCACAAGAAATAGCTCTGAGAAGGAGTTATTGTGATTATTGTTCTCGTTCTTGTTTTTATTATTATAAGAGTATTATTCTTGTCTATTGTTTTTCCCTTTGTTGTCCTTGTTCTGGGCAAGTCATAAGTGATAACTTTGAGGGAAGCTATAGTGACGGTTGTAAGAGACAACATATTAAATGGTCTCTAGTTTGGTACATGGAGTAGACTATCCAGATAAGAAGTTGTATACACGACCATATACATCCGTGTACTAAAGAAGAAGAAGAAGAAGACAAAGAAGGGTATTTTTGAAAGATACATAGTATCTCATATGGAGATTGATTGTAAGGAGAAGAAGGCTCCAAAGATGACCGAACAAATCCCTCTAGTGTAGTTGATCACTCTTCATATCATCAGGAAGAGTTAGTAGATATAGAAGGGCCTACCCAGAATCATTGCAGTAACCAAGAAGAGACCAACGTGGTCCCATGAAACTTTGCAGGATGCAACATTGATGAGCCATATCATGAGGATCATATGGCTTCGAAGATTATACAGACTCAGAGGGAGTCAAGCTTCAAAGGGAGAATGGAGACTCAGAGACTTTCAGATTCATATGGAAGAGAGAGACGTCTTCCAGGATTGACAGAAAAATGCCATGGGTTGAGAAGGCTAGATCGAAGCTTCATAGGCTTCGAGGATGTATGAGATATTATGGGAAGATTCCCTTGCTTCAATATACTTTTTTGCAGTGACCGAGGAGGAATCCAGTCAGAAGGACTGGGATATATATATTTTCCTTGGTTCCTAGACCGGAAGGGAAGTCAGTGATGACTTCCAAGTTGATATACAAAGATCAAGCATGTTGCAGATAAATAGCCTAGAGATGTACACAGCCTTATTTGTGTCCATAATATTCTCCTAGCAAGAGGGAGAAGACTATGACATGACACTTTCTCCAGTATATTTCTATTGAAGAACAGGTAGCAAACATGTTGACTAAGCCTCTATCGAAAGTGAAGTTTGAGTACTTCAGAGACAAGCTTGGTGTGGTCCAGAAGGATCTTCCCTCACGAGAGGGAGTGATGTGTTCCCTAATAGCATGAAGTGATATGTTCCCTAGTAGCGAGAAGTGATGTGCTCCCCAGTAGAGGGAAGTGATGAGACCCCCAGTAGTGGGAGCTACTCCAGCATAAGTTGGTACTCCAACGCAAGCTGGTATGCTAGCCCATCACAGGTTGGTACTCCAACGCAGGCTAGTATGCTACCCCAGCGTAGGTTGGTACTCCAACGCAGGTTGATATGCTACCCCAACACAAGTTGGTACTCCAACACAGGATGATATGCTACCCCAGCGTAGGTGTGTACTCCAACACAGGATGGTATGCTACCCCAACATAGGTTGGTACTCCAACGCAGGCTAGTATGCTACTCCAGTGAAATTGCAGAACTTCTTATGATGTATGGATTCATGAAATTCAATAAGGAAATGGCTGAGGTGTGCATAAGTGTATAAGTAGTGATGATGATCATGCCAAGAGGAATACCTTCCTCGTTAAGAGGGAGTGTTAAATTTTTTTAGTCAGATTATGTGTGAACTGACAAGTTACTAGTTCTATATGAACTAGATGTTGATCTGTAGTGTCAAAAATGATTATCCATTAGAGTGTCGATCAGTAGCATCGGAGGTTACTAGTTGGAGGGCCAACCAGTAGTGTTGGAGGTGTTTTCCAGCCAGATGGCTAATGTGAAACTATGATGATGATACTTGTTACATGATCTGTTTGATCATATGATATCATGTGTGGCTATGGTAATGTTACCTATAGACTGGTCTACAAGAACATGTGAGTCTTGCCCATGCCATGTGAGATGGATGGATGTGTTTGAGACCACTACATAAATAACATCTTAGTTAATACCTCCCTAACTAAGAGGGAGTGTTGATGTTTTGGTAGCATGGGAGGTATTAACCTCCACGTGTAACCTATGACTTAGAATAGAATATTCCGGAAGCAAGTGAACCATTAAACATATGTGTGGAAACCCTAGAAGACAAGTCGGTCTAGTAGAACAATAATATTAGAATATTATCTTCTAGAAATAGAAGTCGGCTTCACAGGAAAAAGATAAACAGAAAATATAATTACTAGAAAGTCAGGTTAGCTCAACCAGAAAAATCACTTGATAGATTAATATAAATAGACGACGTTTTAGATCATTTGTACACCCAGTTAGTGTGCAAGTCTTGTGGAGAGCTGTAGTTGTAGCTACAACTGCAGCTGCAAGGAGGAATAAGGATGCATGGTCATCTCTTGGTCTTGGTCTCTCTCTTGGTGATTTTATTGGTGATATTATTGCTAAGTATGGCACAAGTTTGAGAGAGAGAGAAAGTAGTGTAGTTGCAACTACTGCAGTTGTGTATGGTACTTGTTTTGTGGATATGGAGACTCTCTATCTCTCTCTTGTGCGCTACCCTTGGGGAAGGAGCTCTCTACTTGTCTTGAGTTGTTGTTGCAGTTAGTAACTAGGGTTTATATGTTGGTTCTGAAGTAAGCTTGTCGGAATTATTCTAAGTAAAGTTTAGTGTGCTCGAGGGTGGCATATGTGAATTCCTATGGTTGGGTGACAATGATGTGGCATTGTCTATGGTTAAACGAGCATACCAAAATTTCAAGAAGCACAACATCCATCAAATATATCTAATCATTGATTTTTTTATATTTGTAATCAATTGTTTTATCACATGAATGTTCATTTTCATTTGTTTTGTTAATGCAGGAAAGAAAACAAATGGAACCTATTCATCACATAGGATGAGACAACAAGGAAAAAATGGTTGATCACAAAATTTATGATGAAAAAATGTCTTTTCAATAATTAACATATCATATTTGTTATAATTTTTATATTTTGATAATTTACAATAGCCCATGGATGTTTTCTACAAGGTGCTCACAGACAAAGAAGAGTCATTCGAGCATTTGATTGACATGGGATTAATATGTGGAGTATCAAGGGTTAATTAAACAATTTGTAAGTAGTTATGTTGTTTTACATCCCATGTAATATATAAACATTGAAACAATGATAAACTTAAACTTTGTAATAGCGTATAAAACTCGCAAGAAATAAAATATGGAGTGGATCCAACATAAGATATGTTGCAAAATTGCATGAAACAAACACTACAATGGTTAGTTAATTAATTTGTTTCAATCATGTATTTTATACTATAAATATAGATATACTCATTATATTGTATTTCTATGTTAGTAGACATTAGAAGAAGAATACATCAAACAAAATCAAACTTAAATCAGGAAAACATTGCAAATAAACCAAGTACAACATCCCCTACAAGTGATTAAAAAACAAGGGATGCGAGCAGCTCGAGCGATGAATGATGATCAATGTAATTTAATGTACAAGTGTGATATTATGAAATGTTTGTCTATAAAAATCAAACATTTTGTTTAAAGTGGAGTTTATATTTTCCAAGTTGATCCAATGATGGGTTACCAGTTATTGTAACATTTATTTTTTGACATTTTGTTTATCATGGACCTTTATGTGGTACATGTTGTATAACGAAGGGTTCCTTATTATTCTATAATACAATTGGTTTATTGTTCTATTGTAGTGTGAGTCCTTGTAAAATGTTGTGTTGTTGATCAAATGATGTGCATCATTTGACTATTGCAATGAACATATGTATAATCAATTGATATATTTGTTTAAATGATTTTTTAAGAGAATTGGAGAAAACAATTTATTCAAAATTCTACAAGAAAACTTGCAAAAGGAGGAAGTTTACATACCAAAAAAAATAGCTTTGCAACTAGAGAATAAACAAATTGATAACTATTAAAGTATTTCAAAGAGTTTATGTCTATCTGAGTCTTATACAAAATTCCAAAACTGATTCCTTGATATAATCTATGGAAGATTTCTAAAACCAAAATGCATAAGCAAAACATCCACTGATAATTTATCTAGTTGAGTCTTTCATGCATGTCTCCTTCCTGCTCTAGTGGCAAGTTCAAATATGGAATGGGTTGTTGAAGGCATGGAGATGAATCCATGTCTAAAATGGTTGTTTTTGAACAAGGTGGATGCTGGGGACTTGGCTTGGATCTCATTTCTTCTACCTTTCATCTGATGGTTGCACATTCATCATGTAATTATTGTTTTCCTTGCCATTTCTCCTCGGAAGCTCCAATGCAGTGAGCATCCTAGAAGGAAAACCATGCAATTGACTTTGCAACTCTTGAATGGAGTGGACCAAATCTGCATGGTCTACCTCTGACGGTTCACTCCTCCATCACACAACACATGTTCTTATCCTAGCCATGGCTCAGTTCCTTTTCTCACTATCTGCTCAATTCAATAAAGTGACGTCCACAAGCAAATTCCAATTCCAATTATGCAATTCATTGAGTATTTCTTTGCATCTTCCCATAAACGTATGCTTATAATTTCCTTGCATCTTGTGTGAAATGTCATCCACGTATAGGCAGACTCAATGTACATCAAATCCATTAAACATGTATTGCTTGCACACTTGAAATTCAATGGACAGGAAGGGATTGTACAATCATTATATAGTGTGGGTCATGTCCTAATGATCCACGATGACATACAAACCATGAGGAAAAGTAGAAGATCCATTAATCCAAGAGTGGATAAGTCTAGGGGGGTTGGTCAGATATGGAATGGATAGGAATGTTCATGCGCACTACATGAAATAGTGTATTGGGATCCTTTGTCTGGACGAGGGAGGAAATAATAATATATGTGGGTTCCCACATGTGGAGGAAAGGGGCATGAATGTGGCGTAACACCATCCTCGCGTGGCAAAACTATATAAGTTAAGGACAATGTGGTTGTGAGTTATCTGGTTTTCAAGAAATTATCTTGGTTAGAACTTTTGATCATGACCTTAATAGTGCCTTCATTATGGAAGGTGGGTGGAACCTTGAACGATTTCATGGAACTTGATTCAAAGAGAGTCTGTCATTGATCCTAAGATATTCAATAGGGTCTCTTAATTCCAAATTTTCTTGTCTATCAACTATTGAGTTATTATGTTGGAGGATATTCTTAGGTATTACCTATTGAAATGTTTCAAACTCATAGTAAATTCTCCTTAAAAATGTTACCATATTTATATCTCGGGGTAGTTCTGTAAGATACCAGATATAATAAATACGCAGAACAAAAATAAAATGCTAGAAATGGCAGAATAACAGTAGTATAACCAGCATAATCTCCACAATAACACAGAAATAATATGAGAACAACAACTGAAATAGCACTTTGATTCAGAAAGCAATGTTCACAGGCCTCTTTGAGGGGGCAACCTCTAGTAGAGCAGCGCTCTGTTACAATAATATCCAAGCTAGGGTTTTCATACCCTTGACCCTTATTTATACTAAATATGTCTATTAAGAGAAGCATCTAGAGGAAGATCCTTCTGAAGCAGAAGCTTCTATTAGTTCTTCTTACATCCACCTTATTCTATTTTATTGAAAGGCCTTATTAATGTTGACCTTTATTACATCCGAATACATTGGTCTACCTATGTGCAGGTTAGGACTTTAACATGTTTGCCCCCTTAAAAGCAGCCTTGTCCTCAAGGCTTGCAATGTGGAAACTGTTGTAGAATGGTAGCTGGTTCCCAAGTGGCATCTGCTGGAGTCATATCTTTCCACTGTATGAGCACTTCCTGGATGGTTCTCTGATGCAGGCGACGCTCACACTGGTCCAAAACTACTTCTGGTTGTAGCCAAATGGATCCCTCTTCAGCTAACTCTGGAAGGTTGGTTTGAATTCGGCACCTGGTTCCAATCACCTTCTTCAAGCAAGAAATATGAAAAACAGGATGTAGCTTCAACTGACTGGGCAGAGCTAACTGATATGTGACTTGTCCCACATGCTTGAGAATTTTGTAAGGACCATAGAATTTGGGTGCTAGCTTCTGACAATGCTCGGCCTTGAGGGAAGTTTGCTTATATGGTTGCAGTCGCAGAAACACTTGATCCCCTTCTGCAAATTGACGTTCCGAGCGACCTTGATCTGCTTGTTGCTTCATGTGATTCTGTGCCATGACCAAGTTCTCTTTAAGGGTATGAAGAATATCCTCTCAGACTGTAAGTGTGTGGTCCACCGCCTGGACCTTTGAGGTACCCGATAAGTATGAGAGAAATGAAGGTGGCTTCTGTCCATATAACGCTTCAAAAGGAGTCATGCGAGTGGTTGTATGGTATGTAGTGTTGTACCACCATTCGGCTAGGGGTAACCATTGAGCCCATTGGTGTTGTTTTTCAGAGGCAAAGCACCTCAAATATGTTTCCAAACACTTGTTGACAACTTTCGTTTGACCATCCGTCTGGGGATGATAAGTTGAGCTGAGATGCAACTGTGTGCCTTGTAACTTAAACAGTTCTTGCCAAAAATTGCTTGTGAAAGTTGGGTCATGATAAAAAACAATAGAGTGTGGCATGCCATGAAGCTTGAAGACCTGGTCCATGAAAATTTGAGCCACCGTGGATGCAGTAAATGGGTGATGAAGAGTGCAAAAATGAGCATACTTGGAAAGGCGATCCACCATCACCATTATGACTGATTTATTCCCCGATTTGGGTAAGCCTGTAATAAAGTCCAT
>JASDQU010106434.1:1352-29433 GCA_032191745.1 Picea mariana
TTCTTGAAATACTTTTATTTATTTATTTCTTTCTTTCATTTCCAAGTTAGCCTTGCCCGAATTTCCTGTATCGGCTACCTGAATAAATCTTTTGGATCGTTGAAAATCTGCGTATAAAGGAGGCGGTTCAGTGTTTGAACCGTTACCGAGCCACGAAAACTCGGGCTTGAGTAGTTAATTTTCGGGAAAATCCGATAGTCATAGATCTCGGGCGAGCCACCCGATGGTCGTTGGATCCCAGGAAAGTTGCAAGGCAGTTAACCTCTTCCACCCACCCCATCATAAGCTGCGAGCACGGGACTTTGGGATTTTGGAGTTCGGCGCTCGGGAAATCCCGGTGCGAGGAGAATGGGACAGAGGGAACACCGAACCGGCGATATCCCGAGATGCATGGGTGACGTGTCGAGAATGCGAGCACAGGGCTCGGGATTTCGGGGTTCAGCACTCGGCGATTCCGGGTGCGAGGAGCACATGACCCAGGAAACGTCGAATCGGTGATTTCCCGAAGGATATGGGTGACGTCACGCGAAGTATAGCGCGGACTTCGCGATTTCGGGGTTCAGCACTCGGAGATTTCCAGTGCGATGAGTACATGCCAGAGAAAACGCCGAATCGGCGATATCCCGAGAGAAAAGGGGTGACGTCACATAAGTATGTCGCGGACCTCGCGTTTTCGGGGTTCGGCACTTGGATATTTCCGGTGCGATGAATACATATGTCAGGGAAAGCGCCGAATTGGCAATAACCTGATGTGGGGAAAGGCAAAAGCGTGTTATGTGTTGTCAACTCTCTTGTGATGGCGGGATTCGCATGAGACCTGCGACCCTTCTTTTGGACAGCGGGGTATTACGCCCAGGTCATTACTTTGGGTGTGAAAGCGACAATTGTTTTTAAAGGGGGGCTTAACGAATAGGCCGTTACAAATTCTAAGTCTGAATTTAAACAAAGGACTAAATGAATGATGGCATAAGTTAAAATATCTGAGAGTATGATCAAACTATAGGAAAAAGGGGAAATCAAATTTAAAGGTTGGATAAAATACACATGTGTGCATGAAATTAATAAAATGGATTTTAAAAAAATAGAAGAACTAATAATATGAGAGAATATGTGTACACATAGAATAGTATCTTGAGTCAAGCTACCACTAGTCTAACTAGAGGAAGACTCCTAATCCAACTCTAACTAAGATGTAGTTAGGAGACACTCATTAAATGAAAATTTGGGGAAGAAAGGGACAACTAAGAGATAAAATAGGAATACATTGGCGAATGTGAGGGGATTTATCTTTTTAAATAAAATAAAATTGGTAATTACTTGTGCAACCTGGGGAGAGTGTAACAATTGTCTGGGTGAATAATCTTAATTAAATTAATTAAAAATTAAATTATTTGTTCATGAGGACATGTGTGATTGGGGATTTTTCTATAAAACAAATGTGGTAGAAGGGAAATGGATCTCACTTATTCTTGGTAATGTTATTCTGCCAAAATTGTGTGGACTGTGTTTTACTTGTGAGAGTTGGGATACCAAGCTTGTAGAAAGAGTGGAAGCTCTTCCTTGTGAGGCAAGCCTTGGAGCTATTGTTTTTTGGTTTCTTGTGTGTGGCCCCTTTGCGTCTTAGAGGGATAAAGGGGAAGAAGAGTACCCCTACCATTGGCTGGGAGGTACTAGTGAAGTTTGGTGATTAGAAAGCCGGAGAACATGAGGAGCGCAAGTCTTTGAATGATGTCCTCAACTCTCCATCTTCTTTGTTCCGATATTTTATTTCTGAAATGTTTATTGCAGTAAAATTAATTTGTAAATTAGAGTTCTAAATCATTACATAACTATGTGTAACTATGGATTTAAATTGAGTATGTTTGTTGTATATTTTTAAGTAATCTAGAGATCATTTATTTTAGCAGCTACAAACTTATTACGCAATTTTGGAATATAGAAATTGGGTACTCGAAGTAGATCTATGGTGTGCATTGGAATTTCAAGTTATATTATTGCCGCAAATTAAATTACAATCAGAATTTGATTCTTATTGCTCGTGGCCAATTATTATGAATACAAGCTATATATTATATGGTCTCTGAAATTATTATGTGCAATCTTAATTAGAATTTGGAGTGATTGTAAAACTTAGATCACATTTCCGGAAATTAAAGTTTGTATGGCCCTGTAGGTTTATTGTAATTCGAAAGTTGAAATTTGTTGGGCCTCGTAATACCATTTTCAATTGGAAGTTTTAAAAATATGTACAACTGTAGTAAAAATTGCTAAACCCATTTTAACTATTAATGGTCGCGGTAAAAGATTTTGTATTTTGAGAAGTTGAAAGTCTTATAGTTGTGACGAAGCATCTAGTAATTTGATTTTGATTTTGATTTTGCTGGTATCAGTGAAGTTGAAAGTCTTATAGTATAGACCCCAACCGATGATTGCAACGAATCCAATTTTCCTTCCTTAATTTGGCATGGGAAGTGATAGTTCTTGATATTGTTTTACTTCTTCCCATTCACACTTGATTCTGTTAGACTTTATTTTACTTTGTATCTCTCAAGATCACTTGTCGATCATTTCCATGTGGAGTCGGATCATCTGAGCATATGCATTTGTGGTTGTTCGACTTAGTCACTTGTTCTCCAAGCCGCCTTATCTTCTATTAATCTCAAGTTAATTAATTTTCATCCAGGGTAATTAGAATATCCCTTTGATTTATGTTATGAAAAATTTGTTATTGTTGAGGAAAACAATTTTTATTATGGTATGCGTGAATCTTGACCAAAAGATAATATCTAAATTATTTAGAAAGGAGAACTTCAGTTAATATCTCTTTACCCAATTTTTTACCAAACCTGGAGGAAATCGACACTGTGTAGCTGTCGATATAGTGAATCTATACAAATATTGTTAGACCTATATTGTTGTACGTAATAAACACCATCACAAATTATTAACAAAAATTATATTAACAACTATTGGTACTTACAACCAGACCAGGTAGACTCCTTCTCGTTTCAAAATAATCCTTATTTAAAAGTCTTATATGTATAAAGTTAGAGCTAGTAATTAAGGAACCCTGGGGTAATGTACATTTCTAATTATAATGGAAAATCAGATTTTAATGGAATCATTATAGGTTACCATGTAATTCTTGTGTTACACTTGTATAGACATTGAATACTTAAAGGGTTACTGGTATTCTTTAAGGAAAGAAACTTATTATTGTAGATTATATGTCGTAATCTAAATGAGAAGGTGGATTGTATTTGCTAATGTTGAATATATAATTTGTGGTATTCTTAAGGAGAAGGTGATTTGTATTTGTTTAATGTTAAGTATAAATCATTTTTGGCATTCTTAATGAGAAAGTGAAATTGTATTTGTTAAATGTTGAATAAATCATATGTGGTACTCTTAATGAGAAGGTAAATTTGTATAGATAGTGAACAATAATTATTTGTGTTAATAGAGAAGGTACATTTGTGTAGATAATGAATAATTACTCATTTCTTGTATTCTAAAGGGAAGAAATTTTATTAAATGTTGAATACAAGATATTGCAGTATTTTTAAAGAGAATGCACATTATCTAGATGATAAATAAATAATGTTTTTCTAATTCTTAAGGAAAGGAAAACGTTTATCTAGAATAATGAGCCATTGAATGAGTTAAATTGCGTTATGATTAAGTGCCTTACCATTATATTTAGATTTGAGTTTAGATTAGAGTTGGTTATGGGAACAGATACTTCCATGTTCCTCAGAATAGGCACCAGTCCTAAAACCTTAAATGGTCAAAATCAATTGGATGAATGGTGGACTTGATCGTTGATTATGTGTCTTGGAGGTCATAACCTTGCAGGGTAGGTTGGGTGGATGGACATATTATTATCTTGAGGTGATATGATTAATATGTTAGTATGATGATGTTGTAAATGTTTCTTGTTATGTAATGATGTGAATAAGAAAATAATGTATAATTATTGGTGTATTTATTTGTTTTGTAACACTTGTTCTAATGATGTTTCAAAAGAAAAAAAAAGAAAAATTACCTCTAGTGTATTCACTACATTGATGTCGTAAGGGAGGGGTCGTTACTTATGGTATCAGAGCGGGTTCAACCCTGCAACATTGGACTGTCACACCTTCCATTGTGTTAACTAAATGATAAAGATGAATCACTAATTAATTTTGAAATTGTCCATGCAGGTAATCATGGTTATAGGACACAAGGGAAGTAGATTTTTTGGTGTCAGAGGAAGAGGTGTGACACCTCTGATAGTATCCACACCAAAGGGATCTAACCTTCAGGGAGATGAGAATATGACTGAGAAGGAGAAGGTTGTTGTGGGAGATGTGGTAGGTATGATGAGATCCCTCGAGAGGATGTCAAAGGCATTGGTCAACTGCTTGGATCGAGATGAGGGAAGACCATTTGTTCCCATTGAGTGTTCACAGCCTGCTCCAGCTGGTAGTATTAGTATACATAGAGAGCTCAAGAAAGTGAATTTTCCCAAGTTCTGGGGTGCTTCAGATGGATTAGCCGACGAGGCATGGTTGGATAACATGGCAATGTGCTTCAAAATTCACGATTACAGGTCCAAAATGAATGCTCACATGGAAGTATTTCAACTAAAGGGGACTACTCTTCTACGGTGGAAGAATCTCATACCTCAACTAAACATGGTCGTCGAAGATGTTTCATGGGAGTTGTTCGAGAAATGGTTCTTAGAGAGTTACTTTTCCAAGGAATTCATTGAGAGCCAGCTTAATCAGTTCAACTTCTTACAACAGGGTGGTTGTACAATGTCAAAATCTGAGGCCAAATTCATCAAGCTACTTAGGTATGCTCCACATCTGAACACGGAGAAGTTAAAGTTCAATAAGCTTGTGTTCGTCCTTAACTTCAACATCCATGTGAAAGTGAATATTCCAATGCCTCAGGTGTTGGATGATGAATTTCATAAATCCCTCATGGTTGAGGTAGAATTGAAGAGTGGGGGTCAGAGTAGGAATCCTTCTAGACGTACTAAAAAGACGACATTGGGAGAACAACAACATCAAACACCAATCAGACAAACATCTAGGGAAAGAGATACGCCTAAAGGACCTATGTTCTCAACATCGAGACAAGAGGTTCCTCAACAAAGGACTCCTTATATAGGACCACAACAAAAGTAGCGCCGTTTGTAGCAGCAACAACATTTTAGGCATTTTCAACAAAAAATACGAGGATCACAGACTGTTAGGCCAACAACTTCTACTTTGAGGACCACGAACACTGGAATAAAGACTGGATGATGGACATGTGGAGAGCCACATTACCAATGAGACTATACGATTAAGAAGGATAGAGCAACTACGTCATCATGACCCACTATTGTTGGAGATTTGGGAAAGGCTCACATGATACACACAAAAGTGAACAACGGCTAGGCAAAGCACCATTCCACTGTGCTTGATATGTCAGGTACAATCACTAACCAAAATTTTAGTATTTCGATTGATCAAGGTGTTATAGAGAGATTTATCTCTAGTGCAACACTAAAGAAAATTAAGGTAAAGGCAGTCAAGCAAGACGAGTTCAAATATGTAGAAATGGCATTTGGTGGCAAATAGAAGGTTGGTGGAAAGGTTACGGACTGTAGTATTAACTTGGGATATTTTATAGCGAAGGTAGATATTTATGTCACAATCTTAGGATCTTATGAACTAGTGATTGGTATGGAATCGATAGAATCACATAACACAATCCTAAATTGTAACACGTAATGATTAATTTTGATGGATGATTTGGGACAGAGTAGAGTAATTGTAGGGAGAAACCAGGGAGTGTCCTTGAGGCTTATTTATTCCCTACAATTTCATAAGATTATGCGCAAAGGATGAAATCTATATGCAATATTAGTTCTAAACAAAAAGGGTGAAGAAAAAGAATTAGAAAAACTTCCTGTAGTACAAGAGTTTGTAGAAGTATTTGTAGAAGAGTTACCAGGTTTACCACCCGAGAGACAGTTGGAGTTTAAAGTAGACTTGAAACCTGGAAATGAACCAATAGAGAGAACACCATATTGAATGTCGACACCTGAATTGCAAGAGTTGAAAATTCAATTGACGGAGATGTTGGATTTGGGACTTATACGTCCAAGTGTGTCTCCTTGGTGTGTGCCAGTTGTTTTCATGAGATGAAGGATGGATCATGGATATTTTGTACTGACTATCATCAATTGAGCAAAGCGACAATCAAGAACCAATACCTGTTTCCAAGAATAAATGTTTTATTTGATCATATGAAGGGAGCAATGGTGTTTTGGAAGATCGACCTGAGATCAGGATATCATCAATTACATATTAAGGAGGAAGATATCTCCAATACCACATTTAAGATGAGATTTAGACACTATAAGTTTACAATTTTACCATTCGGATTGACAAATGCCCCAAGGGTATTCATGAGTTTGATGAATGGGTTGTTTATCAAATACTTGGACAAGTTTGTTCAAGTATTTATCGATTACATGATTCTTTATTCTCGAAAGAAAGACGATAATAACGAACACTTGAGATTGGTTCTACAGTGTCTGAGAGAAAACAAATTGTATGGGAAGCTATCAAAATGTTCTTTTTACCAATCGAAGATTCATTACTTGGGACATATTATATCTGGTGAAGGTATCAATGTGGATCCAATGAAATTAGAGGCCATTATGGAATGGACGACACACAAAAACAGATAAGAAGTATGTAGATTTATGGGTTTAGCAGAATATTATAGATGATTTGTCGAAGGTTTTTCAAAGATAGAAAATCCGATCACAAAATTGTAGAAGAAAAATAGGAAGTTCGTTTGAACTGAGAAATGCGTGGAAGCATTTCAAAAGATGAAGAAGTTGTTGATGACAACGTCGATAATGAAGGTCCCCGACATGGACAAAGAATTCTTCGTATGCACGGAAGTATCCAAGGAAGGTTTAGGCATATTTTTTATGGAAGACGGTCGAGTGATTGCTTACATTTCAAGGAAATTGAGAAAGCATGAAGAGAACTACACAATACATGACTTTGTGTTACTAGAAATTGTATATGCCTTGAGTGTTTGGAGAAATTATCTAATTGGATGAAAATTTAAATTAAATAGAAATCACTATGGATTGTAGTATATATTTACTTAGAGTGAATTGAATGCACAACAGAGGCGTTGGTCACAACTACTTAGAGATATGACTTTGAGATACTTACATTAAGGGAATAGTCAGCAGAGTGGAAGATGCATTGAGTCAGAGACCACAAATATTCTCAGTAATACCTCTTAAGATGAATCTTTGAGAAAATATTTTAACTTTACAGATAGATAATGACTGGTATAAATAAGTTAAGGATAATATTGGAAAAAATACCATGATGGTACCGAAATTTGAAGGTTACTCATTAGACAATGACAAATTGTTGACATTTAACAACAAAATTTATGTACCGCCTAATGCCAAATTAAGAAATTTGATCTTGAGTGAAACTCACAATTAAGCAGTTTACATGGCTCATCTGAGAATCAAAAACATGAAGGTAGACCTTAAGCCTGTATTCTTCTAGAAAGGAATGAAAGCATACATTGTAAGTTATGTGGCGAGATGTCTAGAATTCCAGCCAGTGAAGGATGAACATAGACATCCGGTAGGATTGTTACAACCACACTCTATTCCTAAATCGAAATGGGAGGTCATTTCGATGGATTTCATCATTGGGTTACCACTAACAGCAAGGAGACACAATTCGATTTTTGTGGTAGTTGACACTCTGATGAAGAGTGCACATTGTATTCCAGTGGATACAATGTATCGAGTGCTAGACATAGCTATAGTTTTTGTTAGTGATATTGTAAGGTCACATGGGGTAACAAGATAGATAATATTCGATCAAGGATGAGTGTTTATAGGATGGTTTTGGACCAGTTTCCAAGAGGCTTTGGGAACACAACTAAATTTTAGTACAACATATCACCCTAAGACAGATCGAAAAACAGAGAGAACAAACTAGATTTTGGAGGATATGTTGCGTATGTATGTGATGGACCAACTGAAACGTTGGGAAGATCTCTTTCTTTTGGTAGAGTTTTCTTACAACAAAAGCTACCAGAGTAAGATTAACATGGCATCGTTTGAGTTTCTTTATGGGCGATTGTGTCAGACCTCGTTCAATTGGGATTGACTTTAAAACAGGGTCCTAGTGGGACCGGAAGTGATGTAAGAAATGGAAGAACAAATGAAATCAATAAGATAGATTATTAAAGCAGTGAAAGATCGACATAAGAGTTATGCTAATGTACATCACGTTGATTGCAGTTATGAAGTTGGTGACAACGTTTTCTTGTGGGTAAAACTCAAGGATGATTTTAGGGGCTAAATTTGGCTCATGGGCTAATTTTCCATGGTTTTTCCAAAAATGAGATTCATTATTTTAAAAATGATTCGCCAAAATTCTATAGGATAAAATTATCTTACCTCAAAAATCGCCAAAATTTTATAAAAACTATATAAAATACTTAGAAATTTGAATGTTTTTAAAAAAATATCGCCAAACATTTATAGTTGACATATGAAGGATTAGTAATATTCGCCAAGGTTTCTACATTTTAAAATAAATTTCTATCCTTAAAATCATACCTAGTAAAACTGCACAAGAGTTTGATCGAGTTTGGGAAGGGTGATAAACTCTCTCCTAGGTTTGTGGGACCTTTCATGGTTGTGTAAAATAAGGTATCCATGGATTATCGACTAGCCTTTCCTGATTCTTTGAGGCATATGCACGATGTATTTCATGTATTTGTTGCAATGTTATATTAGTGATTTGTCGCATGTTATTGACATGAGTTTTTTGTAGGTGTCAGGTGAGGGTGCTCTCATGGAAGAGCCAATCTGCATTCTGGACCATCACATTCGACAACTACGATGTCAAATAGTTGATTAGGTTAAGGTGAAGTGGGACAACTATAGTCCACACTTGGCTACCTGAGGATGCATACGAGATGCATTAACAACTTCCTTACTTGTTTGATAGATTAAAGATTTATATCTATGACATATACATTTATTTACTTTCATTATATATTGTACAAACCTTGGGACGAAGTTTAAAACAAGAGGGGGTGTATGTAACATCCTACTCGACTGAGCACATTTTATTCACTTATTCTTTGTGGCCACTTGCGTGCAAGTGATATGGTTATGGTACATTGTGATTTTGTATTGATTATTGATTATAAATGATGATTGTTGGTGCAATTATATGCATAATATATTACCAAACATAAATTATCGAATAGGATTCATAATCAATATACCTGTTACATTGTATGTGTCAAAAATAGGTAATCTATCTATGTCTATTGTATCTATCTCAATCAAGAAACAATCAATAACAAAATACTTTGTTTTTGGAATATCTGAACATTATTCATCACACAACTTCGAACTAGAAGATAAATCTCACAGTAAAATCTCAGGAAACCACTCAGTTGGAAAAGGTTCTTTCTCGGATAGAAAGTATGTTCATTATAGGCTAGTGAAATAAAGAGATGAAATGAGACCCTGATTCCTGTAGCAATTGAATTCACATAACAATTGACAATTCACTCTATTTACTCTTGGAAATAAACCAATCATGCCCTAATCAATTCCAATCAAAACTTCCTTCCTCAATACAGAAGACAGTCAATATAATTGAATGACTTCATTATTGATGAATGAAGGGTGAGATATGAAGTCTAATCTCACTCTTATAATAACTCACTTCAAACTTGCAAGCAATTCTTATCTAATTTTGCACACTCTTCAAAATCAATTGATGCATCACAAAAGGAAATTCAATACAATCTTTCAATCTTGCAATTCTAGAAAACTACTTCGTTTCTACATAGGAAGCATAAATATTATCGAGACTTTCCATTTGTTCGTTCATGTAATATGAAATATGGACTCTTGATTTGCTCCTGTACTAACACACTTAAGACTTCTAAATAAATTATGAAAGAAATAACAACAGTGTAATTAAATTCACAACTCATTCATAATGCCTAGCAATCACAATATGATATCAACACTATGTAAATTTGAATTAAAACTTAACAAAAAATCAAATTAACAGATGAAAGAATAGGTACCAGATAAATATCAAACATGTGCACAAATGAAAAAATACATTAATAATTTACAATAGACTTACCAAGTTGGATCGGTGGGCCCTTCCCAATACCAACAAAGAAGTTGTTAAAACTCACAAAATATCAAAGTCTAAAGAATGTATAAAATCATCGAACCCGAATTTGTATTAACCTTCAGCCAACAAGTAGTAGTTTACAAGAAATCCATATTTTTTAAGATGAAATACAGAAGACTAAAATTATATGAAAGTTCTCTCCTCGAGAATATACATAGTTGCTTCTTAAAGAAGATCAGTTGTTACAACCAAAGTTTGAAGATAATATCAAATGTTTGAAAAAATATTACAATTGCTTATCAAATTGTATCTCATGGAAAGAGCTTCATCCTCATGACACAAAGTGCATGAGTGATGAAGCGTATCATAGTCTATCGTGGTCTTCAAATGAACCAAAGATGCTTTCATACAACCAATTTCTTGGAGCGATCACCAGCGTACTCATTCAAAATGTCAATTCTATAGAAGTGTGTTTAGTACCAGACTAACAAAGTAACAAATCTTGGTACCAGATCAATGCAAAGTTGGTAACAGACTAACACAGTAACAAATCTCGGTACTAGATTAGCGCAGAGTTGGTACCAGAATAGGTGGAGTACCAGACCAACACAGTTGCAATAATAGAGGGATTACGAAAATAGGCGGAGTACCAGACCAACAAAGTTTCAATATTGTAGTACCGGAATAGGCGATGTACCAGACGAGCCCTGAGGATGAGTCTTGGATGAGATAAAAGCTTGTCATGAACACTGCTTAAATTAATCAAAGTAATTTAGAAGCAGAAACAACAATCATTTAATCCCAATTTAATTAAGAAATCAAACAAATTATGTTTTCAACATGGGTTACCTCATTATGCTTATGAATAAGGTCACAAGGTAGGTTTGTGGAAGAAATAGACAAAATATGCATATGTCAGAGGTAAAATTGACCAATATAAGGTAATAGGGGTGTCAAAATGGAGACCCAACATTCCCCCATGCTTTAGTCATTGCATGTCCTCATGCAAAAATGTTGAAACTGGTACTCAAAATTTGCAAAATTGAAACTATCTTCCATCCTGTCTGAACATCATTTTTCTCACTGTAAAATATTGAAACTAGAGACCTCACACTTAATATACTTCTTAATAACCATGGTGTACTAGATCAGATGTAGAAATTTGTTAAACTTAGAAGAAACTCCTTCTTTCTCCTCCTGTAGTCTATGATTGTGCTCCTTTCATTGAACATTTTCTTGTTTAATATGTCTATCCAAAAGTTTATATTCTGCTACTTCCTCCTTTAACTTGTCATTCTATTTTGTAATCTTCCCAACCTTTAATACTAATTGTTTCTTGGTTAAGGAATTGACATGATCAGATATGGTTTCTTTCATAGCTATCTCTTCTCAAGCTTACACCTCTTTTCTCAAATCCTTTAAATTCTTTGTTACCGGTTCCTCGGTCTCACTAATCATTGACTCATAGAAATATTCTTGCTCCAGAGAAGTCAAAATGTCAATTTCTTCCTTGGGAAAAGAATAAACAAATGAAACGATGATATGTTTAGCCATGCTTCTTGTAGTTCTTTGTACGGGATGTGAGGCTTCCTCAAGTTTACTGACAGGAGTGAAAATTTCTTCAAACAACTTTCTCGTCTTTTTTTTAGTAGAAGATGTAGATATCAAAACCTGTTGTTCCTACACATATGTTTTTTTTTACCCTAGAGGATTGAGGTGTAGACTATGGAGTTTTTTTTTTTTGTATCTTCTTCATTTTTACTCTAGGGCGCTCAGGTGCAGGTAAATGATTTCCTTAGCACGAAATCTAATGAGGACTTGAAAAATTTCATGTTAGGGAACTTGTAATAATTGATGTAATGTAGATGCATGAGAATAACCACACGTCTAGTAAACAATTATCATGATTCTTAATAAAATTAATAAATAGTAAGCTTATACCTCTTATTACCTGAAACATTTGTATCAAGTAGGAAAATTATTGAGTATAAGATAAGAGATACCACACTTCATTATCAGTGCCAGACCACAACTTAGTATTGTACCAACACAGGCCTTCTTCATCAGTATCAGATGAACACAGAGGTGAATATTTGCAATACCGGAAGAGGATAGAGATGTTATCTAGTATGAGAATAACACAGATTGTATCCAGTACCAGATTACCATAGAATTTTATTCTAGTACCCAATGAAAATTGGATAAGGTACTTGGTGGCGTATTTTGTAGACTAGAACTTTGTAGGCTGAATTTTGTACTGATTACTGGCATCTATTGTTTCTTGTGGAGATTAACATGTGAATTTATTCTGCTATAGGACCATATAGGTAAAACAAAAAACAACACATTGTTACAGAAACTCTGAAATTGTAGCAGAAGTAAAAAATGAGGCAAAATAATTCAATGATTGGGCTCCAAGCCCTGTAACAAGAAGGCACTATGTAGTTGGACAACCTCATGTTGGAACTCATAATCCTCCTCTGTATGGACCAAAATAAACACTTCTTTTGTTTGCACTTCCATTTTATTAGAAAATAAACCTAACTACTATTGTTCTGTGGAATTTTATCGAGCTCAAATCAATTAATGCTCGCCGGTGTTTTTAGTTTTAAGGAGTATGAAAAACTTAAGGAAAACTCCATCTATTGTCCTATGGATTTTTCTCGAGCCCAGGCCAGTTCCTGTTCACCGGTGTTTTCAATTTTTAGGAGTGTGAAAAACTTAAAGAAAACTCCATTAGGCTCATTTTCCGTAAGTAATCTACCAATACTAGATAAAGGAATACACTTAAACATGGTATATGCCATTCTTATTGGCTTATAGTGATCATAGTACTAGTAGCAGAATAGAAGAGTACTAGAACAGAGCAGTACCAGAACAGAACAATACCGTAACATAATTCTGCAGTATCGGAAAAGAACGGTACCAAAATTTTGGAAATGACTATCAAATTCCAGCACTGAACATGTTGATTTCGCCTTGCCGATGGAAGCTACAAAATAATATGAAGGTCTCAGCAACCACTCCCCCATGCCTAAGGTTTTGCATGTCCTCATGCAAACAATGTGAGACATTAAAAAAAGGTTGCTCAAAGGGTTGCAAACATATGCGAAAAAACAAACCATTAGAACTAATTGAAACTAGATTTTTATTCATGCTTACAAATAGAGAGTTTGAGGAAAATGTCAAAATTTGAATTATTAGCTATGAACAAAATAGTTTGGAATTAACATTCAGTCTTAATTTTTATTAAAAATATCACTTAATCAACATCCTTGTCAAATAGTGGTATTAAAATAGATAGGTAATGATAAAGCATGAATGCATCTGTGTTTAACAACTTAATGAAAAAGATGAAATTTGAAGAAATAGATCATGAAGCACTCCCTTAAGTGTTATCTTCTGTTGGCAAGGATTCCTTCTCCGCTTTTGAAACCCTTCTAGTATTATGTGTGCATTCGGATGATGAAGAGATTACCTTCTCATAAAATTCCAATCAAAATTGTCATAACTTTTAGAAGGAAATCTATTATAGTAACAAAAGATCTTAAACTGATTGCTTTATTAGCTTATGACATTCACATTTATGAAAAGTATGAAAGATATGTTCCATTTCACTTATGTGCAAAATTTATTTATTTTTTTACTTATCCTACTCTAATTGAACAAAATAAAATGCCCTTCACGTATAAGAATACTTCCAGTGAATCCATGTGCGTAACAGGGTTAGAAATATATTCATACTCGGGTTTAAAATATAAATTTTAATGCATACCGGAGTATGAAGCATCAATTTCTTTGATGATGAGATCAAACAATAATGAAAAGTAAAAGAGTAGTGTGACCTGACAACTAACTGGAACCATCTTTCAATAGGATAACGATATTCTTGTTTCCCTTCTTTGTTTAGGTCACACAACATTTCCTCATTTTCCTTTCCATTCTACGCAGAGTATCTTCTTCAAGATGATTGGTCTTTGGAGTACACATAGGATCTATTGAGAGGAATTCTAAGAAATCCTCAATCTTAGGTTCCAATGGTTCCTCTCCATTGAATTCTATCCATGATTCTTTAGTCTCCTAAACAAATTGACAAGAGGAATATCTGTTGGAGTTACTTCACACACACCTAGGATTTATTTTCCCTAAGGTTATTCCTTGTTTATTAGTTGTAATTAGTCATTATCTAGTCTCCTATATTTTAGGGGAGAATATTCCACCTGGAGAATATTCTCTTTTTGTTGACACTTCAATTTGACTAGTTGAGTTGAGTTTAGATGTTGCATTGGTTTTGTCACCATGCAACATTGGGATAATCACCATCTCACTACTCTTTGTTCAGTTAGCTAACTGAAGAATAGTTGACTACTTAACTCATCTATGTGGCAGTTCACTCCCATAACTGCCTGAGAGACTAGCCTAGGTGGCAGTTCACTCCCGTAACTATTGGTGTGTGTCCAGATCAATCTAGACCAACACTATGGCTCATTAGTTACTCATGTATCCTATATCTATTGTAAATTATTTACTCTTTGGGTGTGGAATAATGGTTAATGAGAATTCTTCCATTCTTTCTATCCTGCTTCTATACAGGTTCAACACATTCAACATGGTATTCTTCCATTCTTTTTAGCTAGATCTATTCTATACAGGTTCAACACATTTACATGGTATCAGAGCTGACAGACTGCTAAGAAAAATCTACACAAAATTATTTTTGCAGGTACAAAAGATTGAAGACAACAAAAAGATGGATTATTAGCCGGAAATACTTCTCACACCTCATAACTATTTGGAATGAAAGCCAAAGATTCTACTTCTTCTCAGAAGTAGAGGCTTGTAACAAATAACTATGGCAATGGAAATAGAGCCTGATTCTGTCAATGAGAAAAATGACTTTCTCAATAGACAAGATATGGCCATAGGAAGTATCGGCATGTCTGTTTCTCCCAAACTTTTCCATCAAGTATATGAAGAATAACAAGGATTAAATCCAAATGAATTATGGACCATATTGGAGGTTCTATTTGGGAATAAATAATATTGTAAATATTTCATGCAGGAGGTCGAACAGATAGAGCTAGAAGAGAAGCCATCAGAAGATCAAGTTTCTTATTATGAAAAGTCTTCTACAAAAGTTTTCGCAGAAATTTGTATTTCATTAATTGAAGATGATGTCTACTCCATTTCATATTTGTTTTCTTAAATTCATGTGGAATATATATGGCATGCATCTCAGGAGTCACATGCAGACACTTTTGCATGCACCATGCATGCATCTCAGGAATCAAAAATAGATCCGTGCACATCAGATGCCATTATCATATTTTATGAGAAATATTTGGAGAAAAAAATTGGATATTTGAATTACTCTCAAGAAAATATCCAATTTCAAAAAAAATATCGTCCAAAACGGAGTCCGGGAACTGAAGTTATGATTGTTTCAAAATCAATAAAATTTCATCATTTTTCTGGAAACGGTCGTATGGTTTTCAAAATTTCATCCAAAAATTATTTGGATATTATTAATTACAATAAGATAAAGTGGACATGTGTGGAAGTATCAATGATGCATATACTTCATCATATCCGTCCAGACATCTACATCTTCAACAAAATCTTCAAAGAGCACAAACTTGCACAGTTGCGAGGTCTTCTTGGAGTGAAGGACATGGTTGCTTAGCAACTGGAGTTTGTTCCTTATCATTTTTTATTTTATGCATTGTAATTTGAGGGAGAGGGGGGGGTTCCCATGAGATTTTCCCTCTTTCCTTGTTTAGTTCAGCGTATCTTTTGTATTTGGGTACCTAACACGGCCTCGTAGCCAAGACTCATTCTTTATTTTCACCATATTGATGTTCAGGGGGGGGGTGTTGGAGTTACTTCACACACACCTAAGATTTATTTTTCCTAAGGTTATTCCTTGTTTATTAGTCATAATTATTCATTATCTAGTCTCCTATATTTTAGGGGAGAATATTCCACCTGGAGAATATTCTCTTTTAGTTGACACTTCAGTTTGACAAGTTGAGTTGAGTTTAGATGTTGCATTGGTTTTGTCACCATGAAACATTGGGATCATCACCAACTCACTACTCTTTGCTCAGTCAGTTAACTGAAGACTAGTTGACTAGTTGACTCAGCTAGGTGGCAGTTCACTCTTGTAACTACCTGAGAGACTAGACTAGGTGGCAGTTCACTCCCGTAACTATTGGTGTGTGTCTAGATCAATCTATACCACCACTATGGCTCATTAGTTACTCACATATCCTATATATATTGTAAATTGTTCACTCTTTGAGTGTGGAATAATGGTTAATGAGAATTCTTTCATTATTTTTATCTTGCTTCTTCTCTCTTAATTTCTCTCTGCAAATGTGTGTAGTATTTTCTAGCTAGATCTATTCTGTGCAGGTTCAACACATTTACAATATGAAGGGACTTATAAATCTTCTTGTGAATATACAAATAAATTATTTACTGTTGTCAAGATATGTTCTTCCTGAGAGGCGGGTATTGCAGTTGCTGCTAGAATGTGAGAAAGTTCTTGGAGGGATGTTCTTCAAGCTCTCGATCATCTTTGAATTACTCTAGGTGGTTGATGATACCTGTCTCACAACACAAATTAGTACTCTAGGGTTCTTACAGCACTCCAAAAGTGATTTATCATCGAAGATTTGAATTTTAAAACTAAGAAATCAAAACTATTTGCAAAAATAAAACACACAAAACTTGAACTCCTTACGTTACTGAGACCCTGCTGTCACCAGGTTATTGGTTTGCACAAGTTAGCTCATCATAAATAAAACTGAATTTGCATAAATTAAAACACACTTTTGCATAAAATAAGGAGAAACACACTTGCATTAAAATAAAAACACTTATTCATAAAAGGGAGCGGACAACCTAACTTTGGAGAAACCCCTCTAAAGTGGATGTGTGGGCTCTTCCCTCACGTATTACCATCTTCTCCCCACCCTTAGTTCATCCATAAAATCAATCCAAAATCATTAAAGAAATCTAATTCAAATACTACCTATTACCGTTTACAGCTCCCCGCAACGACGCCAAAATGTTGGTGAAATTATATGGATAATATATTGCCAAACATAAATTATCGACCAAGATTCATAATCAATAGAGTTGCTACATTGTATGTGCCGAAAATAGGTAATCTATCTATGTCTATTGTATCTATCTCAATCAAGAAACAATCAATAACAAAATACTCTATTTTTAGAACATCTGAACACTATTCTTGACACAACTTTAAACTAGAAGATAAATCTCATAGTAAAAATCTCAAGCAAACACTCTGTTGAAAATGGTTCTTTCTCAAATAAAAAGTTTTTTCATTATAGGATCGTGAAATAAAGAGATGAATTGAGACCCTCCTTCCTATAGCAATTGAATTCACATAACAATTGAAAATTCACTCTTTTTACTCTTGGAAAGAAACCAATCATGACCTAATCAATTCCAATCAAAACTTCATTTCTCAATAAAGGAGACAGTTAATATAATTGAAAGACTTCATTACTGATGCATGAAGGGTGAGAGATGAAGTCTAATATCACTCCTGTAATAAATCACTTCAAACTTGCAAGAAATTCTTACCTAATTTTCCACACTCCTCAAAATCAATTGATGCATCACAAAAGGAAATTCAATACAATCTTACAATCTTGCAATTCTAGAAAACTACTTCATTTCTACACATGAAGCATAAATATTATTGAGACTTTCCATTTGTTGGTTCATGTAATACGAAATATGGAGTCTCAATTTGCTCCTGTACTAACGCACTTAAGACTTCTATATAAATTTTGAAAGAAATCACAACAGTGTAATTAAATTTGCAACTCATTCATAAATGTCTAGCAATCACAATACGATATCAACACTATGTAAATTTGAATTAAAACTTAACAAAAAATCAAATTAATAGATGCAAGAATAGGTAACAGATAAATAACAAACATGTGCACAAATGAAAAACTACATTAATAATTTACAACAGACTTACCAAGTTGGATCAGTGGGCCCTTGTCGATACCAACAAGGAAGCTATTAAAACTCACAAAATATCAGAGTCTAAAGAATGCATAAAATCATTGAACCCAAATTTGTATTAACCTTCATCCAACAAGTAACATTTTACAAGAAATCCATATTTTTTAAGATGAAATACGACAACCTAACATTTTATGAAAATTCTCTCCTCGAGCATCTACATAGTTTCTTCTTAAACAAGATCAGTCGTTACAACCAAAGTCTAAAGATAATATCAAATTTTTGCAAAAATATTACAATTGGTTATCAAATCGTATCTCATGGAAAAAGCTTCATCCTCATGAAACGAAGTGCCTGAGTGATGAATCATATCATAGTCTATCGTGGTCTTTAAACGAACTAAATATGTTTCCAGCCAATCAATTTCTTGGAGCCATCGCTACTGTACTCATTCAAAATGTCAATCCTATAGAAGCGGGTTTAGTACTGGACTAATACAGTAACATATCTTGGTACCATATCAATGCAAAGTTGGTACCATACTAACACATTAACATATCTTGGTACTAGATCAACGCAGAGTCGGTACTAGAATAGATGAAGTACAGGAATAGGCGGAGTGCCGGACTAGCACAGTTGCAATAATAGACAAATTAATGGAATATACAGACCAGTAGACCAACGCAATTGCAAAATTGTAGTACTGGAATAGGCAGAGTATCGGATGAGCCCCGTGGATGAGTCTCGGATGAGATAAGTTCTTGTCATGAACATTGCTTAAAATAATCAAAGTAATTTAGAAGCATAAACAACAATCATTTAATCCAAATTTAATTAAGAAATCAAACAAATCATGTTTTCAACATGGGTTACCTCATTATACATAAGAATAAGGTAACAAGGTAGGTTTGTTGAAGAAATAGACAAAATATGCATATGCGAGAGGCAAAATTATCCAAGATAGAAGATAAGATAAGGTACTAGGGGTGTCAAAATGCAGACTCGACAATGATGATGATGTATTGTGACCTATTGTTATTTTCATGTATATGTATTGGCAGATGGTATTGACGAGTTTTCCTAAGTGTGTAAGACACATGACAGGTTATGGAGGCTAATGGGATCAATGGGCTTCCTTGGACTCTAGATTGAGTGAGCGATTGGATTGTGTTTTTTTTAGTATTTCATTTTACACACATGTGACATATGATTGATTTCAATATGATTTATGTATATGGACTATTGAGAGTGTATTTATCATTATATGCATGCTTGACAATGCTTGTTAATCTGACTCACATAAGGAGAAAAGGGGTCATGCACATAAACCATACATTGAGGGAGATGTGTGGCAATGTCCTTGTTATATCATACTAGCACTCTCATCGTGCTCTAAACTATAGTTTAAGCATTACCTAGCTCAATAGGTCCACAATGTCGTGAGGGTGGATTGAGACAATTGCTCATGAAGATTTCTAAGGGGCTCACAATAAGGTGAAGCATTTATTCCTTAGAATCTCTTAGTCTCTCACAACGTCAACTGAATGGAGTTTTGCTTCCAATGGGTCGAAAAATATTCCAACACCATCCTAAGGCAAGTGGCAGCCTTGGAGCATGGAGGTGTGCCTTGAATGGCACGTCGTGTAATTAAAACTTGAGTCAATAAATGTTTGGACCTTGTTAGATTAAAATAAGTATATAGTAAATTCTTAATTAAATCCTAACAAAATTCTAAGCCTATGTCTAAGACTAATTCTAAGTTTGAATTTAAACAAAAGACTAAAAGAATTATGGCATAAGTTAAAAGATCTGAGAGTATAATCAAACTCTAGGAAAAATGGGAAATAAATTTTAAAGATTGGATAAAATGCACATGTGTGCATGAAAGTAATAAAATGTATTTAAAAAAAATAGAAGAATTAATAATATCAGAGAATAGGTGTACACATAGAATAGTATCTTGAGTTAAGCTACCACTAGTCTAACTAGAAGAAGACACTTAATCCAACTCTAACTAAAATCTAGTTAGGAGACATTCATTAAATGAAAATTTGGGGAACAAAGGTTCAACTAAGAGAGAAAATAGGAACACATTAGGGAATGTGAGGGAATTTGCCTTTTTAACTAAAATAAAAATGGTAATTACTTATGAAACTTGGGGAGAGTGTGACAAGTGTGTGGGTGAATAATCTTAATTAAATTAATTAAAAATATAATTATTTGTGCATGACGACATGTGTCATTGGGGATTTTTCTATAAAACAAATGTGGTACAAGGGAAATGGATCTCACTTATTCTTGGTAATGTTATGCTGCCAAAATTTTGTGGACGGTGAGAGTTGGGATACCAAGAATGTAGAAAGAGTGGAAGCTCTTCCTTGCGAAGCAAGCCTTGGAGATATTGATTGTTGGTTTCTTGTGTGTGGCCCCTTTGGGGCTCGTGGCGCTAAGGGGGAAGAATAGTACCTGTAGCATTGGTTGGAAGGTACCGGTCAAGTTTGGGGATTAGCAATGAGGAGAAGAGGAGGAGCACAAGTCTTTGAAGGACATCGGAGTGATTATCATACTTATCTAGCATTTTCAGAAATTAAAGTTCATATGGCCTGTAGGTTTATTGTAATTTAAAAGTTGAAATTCATTGGGTCTCATAATACCATTTTCAATTGGAAGTTTTAAAAATATGAATGGCTATAGTAAAAATTGTTAAATCCATTTTAACTATTGATGGTCACGGTAAAATCTTTTGTATTCCAAGAAGTTGAAAGTCTTATAGTTGCGACTAGGCATTTGTTAATTTTGTTTTGATTTTGTCGAGATCAGTGAAGATTTAGATTGTAGATCCCTTCGTTTTTTAAAAATTGTTGGTTGCTAGAAACTTAAATGACGAATTTGTAATTTAGGATTTAGAATCAATGTATATTTAATTTATCTCTGTGTTCATTTATGTATTGTGTGTTACAATGATAAATTTAACCCTGACGTTAAATCTTCGTGAGATTGTTTCCACAAGAGTCACTACAAACGATTTTACCCTCTGAAGTTTGATATTCTTTAGTCATTGTTTTCATTGAAAAATTGATCTTGACGTAGGCAATATTGTTGTTTATTAACTTTCTTCTGGGCAATTTAAGTACTGTAATGTTGTGGTATCAAATCCGTATATCGAATTTGTTCAACTCTACTCTCCTCCTACACCGTTGGATAATTGCATAATAAGTAAATGAAGGGCACATAGTACTATATCTCTGTTCACCCCAGTTTGGTTAGTTTCTTTGTTTAGATTTATTATCCAGTATAGACCCGAACCGGTGATTGCAATGAATCCAATTTTCCTTTGTTAATTTGGTGTGGGCACTGATAGTTCTTGATATCATTTTACTTCTACCCATTCGCACTTGATTCTCTTGACTTTATTTTACTTTGTATATCTAAATATGACTTGTCTATCCTTTCCAGGTGGATCCGTATCATCCGAGCATATTCATTTGTGGTTGGTTGACTTAGTCACTAGCACATCCGCTAACTCGCTGCTGGTGAATGCCGAAAGGCTTACTCCTGCTAAAACTAAACGTGGAAGAAAGGCCTACGAATGGTAAAATTATGTGTCCTAATTGTAGACATGTTACTTCATCTCATGTCCAAAGACTTAATTTTCTTAACAAATAACAAGCGAATATTTGAACAACTTGGATTTGCATGCATATAACGCATACAATTGAGAGAAACTGCTCTGATTTAAACGATTCGACACCATTTAATCATAATCATAGGAAGAAATTAGCAAGATCCATGATAAACCCGATGTGATCAGTGATCGATGCTTCTTCCTTGGCCGACGATTCTTCTTCCTTTTCTTCTATTGTCATTTCAATAGTTGTAGCCTCGGTAGGAGCTTCAACTATAGACACTTCTTTACCCTGCTCAGCTTCATCAAGCACTTGGGCAGCTTCCTCCTCGGATTTCAGCAAGGCCAATTCTGCTTTGGGATCTAAGGCATAGGTTGTGACAATCAGTTCCTCTACAGATTTCTCAAAGGTGGTAGGGCTCTCATCAACTGTTTTCTCGGTCGCAGGAACCTCCTCAGTGGGAACTTCTTCTTCTGTAGTCTTTTCAGTCGTGGGTTCTTCTTTGGTAGCCTTTTCAGTAGTGGGTTCGATCTCGGTAACTTTCACAGCTTCATCCACGACCTTCACCAGTTCTTCGCTTGCAATCAATGCAATGGGTGCAAAAACTTGAACGAACCATCAATCAAACTGATTATCTGATAGTTAAAATTAATGTGAAGATGAAATATATGCATTCTTAGCTCTCAATTAATGTGAACATGAAATATATGCATTCATAGCTCTCACTACAACAGTTCGATGAAAAGTATAGACATAAACATCGCAACGCCAATATTACCAGAGATCCATTGATATACCTCAATAGTGGCCATATTCCGCTAATTGAAGATATCTATATAGAGCTGATAAAGAAAATAGCTATGCAGAAATCCAATCGATCAAATAAGGAGTTTGATAGGCACTGTGCAGAAATCCAATCGATCAGATCAGAAGCTCGATAGGCGTCGGGCTTGTTCGGTTGGTCTAGAAAATGAAACACTAATGACTTATAGGTAGCAATCAACTAGTCACCATAGTAAATCTTAAATATGATTAAGTAAAAGTAAAAAAATAAACATGTAAACAGATGCCTTTATAATAGTGAGGAAGTTAGTAGTTGAAATTTCAACCATTGATTTATTGGGACGACTAAGAATATTCCATCAATATTTAATCTTGTCCATACAAAACTGATTCATAGTAAAAACCTATTAAATGTGCCCATTGTCAATAGGTGTACGTCTTTCGGCGTAACTAGTTCGCCAAGCCATTCTAATAATATCAAGTTAATTAATTTTCATCTAGGGTAATTAGAATAGGCCTTTGATTTCTGTTAAGAAAACTTTGTTATTGTTGAGGAAAATAATTGTTATTATGGTATGCGTGAATCTTGACTAAAATAAAATATATAAATTGTTTATAAAAGAGAACTTCAATTAATATCTCTTTACCCGATTTGTTACCGAACCAACCCACGTGAGGAAATCAACACCGTGTAGTTGTCGATATAGTGAATCTATACAAATATTGTTAGACCTATAGTGTTGTACGTAATAAACACCATCGTGAAGTCTTAACAAAAATTATGTTAATGACGATTAGTACTTACAACCAGATAAGGTAGACTCGTTCTCGTTTCAAAAGAATCCTTATTCAAAATTCTTATATATATAAAGTTAGACATAGTAATTAAGGAACCCTCGGGTAATGTACATTTCTAATTATAATGGAATATAGGATTTTTATGGAACCATTATAGTTTACCATGTAATTCTTGTGTTACACTTATCTAGACATTGAATAATTAAGGGTTACCGGTATTCTTTAAGGGAAGAAACTTATTATTGTTAATATAGATTATATGTGGTAATCTAAATGAGAAGGTGGTTTGTATTTTCTAATGTTGAGCATAATTCATTTGTGGTATTCTTAATGAGAAGGTGATTTGTATTTGTTTAATGTTAGTATAAATCATTTGTGGCATTCTTAATGAGAAAGAGATTTTTTTTTTATTAAATGTTGAATAAATTATATGTGGTACTGTTAATGAGAAGGTAAATTTGTATAGATAGTGAACAATAATTATTTGTGTTTATAGAGAAGGTACATTTGTCTAGATAATGAATAATTATGCATTTGCTTATATTTTTAAGGGAAGAAAATTTATTAAATGTTGAATACAAGATATTGCGATATTCTTAAAGAGAAGGCACATTATCTAGATGATAAATAAATAATGTTGTTGCAATTATTAATGAAAGGAAAAATTATGTCTAGAATAATGAGTCATTGAATGAGTTAAATTGCATTATGATTAAGTGACTTATCATTATATTTAGTTTTGATTCTAGATTAGAGTTGGTTATAGGAATAGATACTTCCATGTTCCTGAGAATAGTCGTCAGTCATGAGATCCTAAGTGGTCAAAATCAATCGCATGAATCCTGGATTTGAGTGTTGATTGTGTGTCTTGGAGGTCCTAACCTTGCAGTGTAGGTATGATGTTAGTGGCCAAATTTCGCTCATGGTTTAATTTTCCATGTTTTCTCCCAAAAAAATATTCGCTATTGTAAAAATGATTCGCCCAAATTCTATATGATACAATTATTTTACCTTAAAAATCACCAAACATTTATACAAACTATATAAAATCCTTAGAAATTTGAATATTTTTACAAAAATATTTCCAAACATTTAACAGTTGGCATATGAAGGATTAATAATATTCGCCAAGGTTTCTACATTTTAAAATAAATTTCCATCCTTAAAATCATCCATGTTGGGTGGATGGACATCTTGTTATCTTGAGTTGATATGATTAATTTGTTAGTATGATGATGTTGTAAATGATTCTTGTTGTGTAATGATATGAATAAGAAAAGAATGTATAATTATTAGTGTATTTATTTGTTGTGTAACACTTGTTCTAATGATGTTTCAAAAGAAAAAAAAAAGTATCTCTAGTTTACTCACCACATTGATGTCATAACAAAGGGGTTGTTACATGTGTAGAGTCCATGGATGTGCATGTTACCTTCTTTTCACTTTGAGAGAGAATCATGAAGAAGAAAAAAATTCTTGCTCTCAGAAATAACCTTCCTTCATTGCTTAGCAAATATCAAAGAAATAGCAATAGGTGGAGCTATCTCTGGTTTCCTGTAGAATTGTCTACCGGAAGTAATAATAACAATTCCCGGTCTAGACTCATATACAACATGTCGTTTCCACAAATATGGTTGGCCGAAAATAACATCACAAACTTCAAGAGGGAAACATCACACAATACTTGATCCTTGAATGGATTGATTCTGTAAGAAAGACAAAATTTTTAGCTTACACAAAGGTCTCTTCCTTGGTGGAGCAACCCAATGGTGTAGGGATATGGGTGTGGTTTCATTGGTAGGTTCAACTACTTGACGATATATGATGAGATCATGTTCTTTTGACTTCTTCTATTGACATTGAAATGTAGTGGAGCACCCTTCACCCACATCTGTGAGTGAAAAAAGCATTCACCTTCCTCTAGTTCCTCTAGTTCACTTGGTTGGACCTTGGTGGGAGCGATAGTGGCACTGTGTTTTGCGTCAATGATTTGATTCCCTTTTTCTGGATTGATTCAAAGTCAGAACCTACCTCTGACTCTAAGGATTTAAACTCATCCAACAATGACTATTTCGAGTGACAATCATCATTTTTATGCCAGGGTATTTTGTGAAATTCACACCACTTCCCAGTGTCTTTCTTTGTCTTCTCATTACCCTTCATTGTTTACAGCTTTGACTAGTTTTCCTAAGGGGGTCCATCCTTTCTCTGTCCTTTTTTCTATGATTTGGGGCCTCCTTTTCCCTGCTTCTACTATGAGGTATTTGTAGATCCAAACTCCTCTTCTTTTGTTTAAATGTTTGCTCAATTTTGATATCATATCGATATGTCGTGCCTAGTGATGAGATGTCCATAAACTCCATTTATGTTTGGATGAATATATTTAGACATTCATGGTACCTGAGCACCATATGTTTCTTGGAGTTCTTGATACTTAGATTTGTGTGCAAGGTATGGAATATATTTGTGAAATATGGTATTGTATAGTCCCTTTCCTATTGCAGTATGGTCCATCTAATATATTGGTCATCGTAGCTTCCTACAAGGTAGTATTTTTCCTTAATATCATCCCTGAAAGAATCCTAAGTGGGGGTGACCACAAATATTGCAGATTTCTCAGTGGCACTTTGCTCACATTTAGTTTCCCATCAATCCTTCACATGGGGGACAACCTTAAGGATCACAAAGGTAATATTATCTCTAACGAAAAAATTATGGACCAAAAAATACCCTTCTAGCATATTCAACCATTTATTTACAACATTTTTATTAATCTAGCCTTGAAATAAGGGGATATCAAAATTGAATTTTACCTTGAAAGGGGAAACACGGTTTCTTGATGAAGATGTGTCTCATGTTGTCACTCATCAAAGGATCTGTGCAAAGTTATCTATCATCGCATTCCTTTGTTGCACAAGGGCTTCCTCGAGCAACATTTTAAAAACATCCCATGCTCCATCATATCTCTTTTATTCCAACATGGGAGGCCATCATGGTTGGTGGGGATGGTTTTTCAAGCTCTCAACCAATTTGTGTCCCAACTACTTGTACCCTAACCTCATTGGGGACATGTACATAGAAACAATAAAGATCAGACCACTCTGATACCACTGATCCGGATTTATAAATGGAATGAAATGGAATACATATGTATAACAAAAAAATACACAGAGATACAGTAAAACTTGAATTCTATTAATAAAGAGAATATGTTGACACTGTAAAAATGCATACTAAAACAAACTTCCTGGAATGGTGGTAGCTTATCTCCAAGAAGAGATGTGACGACTACTATCATTCACAATAATATGGTTAAAATGAGGCTCCAAAGGCCTTTTTAACATAAATAATAAATTATTAAACTATAAACATCCAAAAACCTAACGCTAGGAGATGAAGCACCAAAATCCATGTGGTCCCTGATGGGGTACGTTGGTACATCAACATTCCGGGGTCGTAACTTTTGCATACGATATTTGTTTTAGGAGCACGATATCTTGTTGGAAAGAACTATATGAGGACTACACATATTGTCATCACAGTGTGGATAATTTCTACAATGTGACTATGGTGTGCCCAAAAAACAATGTTTAGGGATTCAAAATGGCCCCAAACGCTTAGAACTTGAAAAACTAGGAAACAACTGCCAAAATGAAAACTATTCTTTGAGCCAGTGGAATAGGTGGGTGGCCACCAATATCCACCTTGATCTACTTTGGCCAAAACTTTGAAAGGACCACAATACCGTGGTGAAAACTCATATATTTTTCCAAGTATAAATGAAATGTTTATGGGTTTCACTTTTCTGTAGACATGATCTCCAACATTAAACTTTGTGTGTGTTCTATTAAAATCTACATAACTTTTTTGTTTGTCATGTGGAATTTCCAACTTTTTTTTTCTTTCTGAACTAACATTTCCATCTCTTTTAGCTTGTCTGGCCCTAAAATGATCCTTGCAACTCAATTATCCCAACTTGTGTTCAACACCTTTTATCATATGACACCTCAAAAGGAATCATATTTAAAGATGAATGATAGACATTTTTGTATGTGAATTCAACCAAATGAAGATAATATTCCCGTTTTGTTGGGAATTCTGTAACATACATTCACAACATATCCTAAACAATTTCGTTAGTAATTTCATTCTAACTGTCAATCTGAGGATGATAAGAAATACTAAAACTCCAAACCACTGAACAAGGTCTTCCAGAAATTGGAAGTGAACATTGTGTCTATATCATAAATTTTTATTTTAGGTAGGCCATGCATCATGAAAATATCCTTCATAAAAATATATGCAATATTTATAGCCTTATAACTAGCTTTTACCAAAATAAAGTGTGCTTCTTTTGTAAGTTTGTCAATCACAACCATTATAGAATCATTATGATTCTAAGTTACAGGTAATCCAATGATGAAATACATACTCATTATTTCTCATTTCCATTCTTGAATGGGTATAGGTTGTAGTAATCCAGTTGGGTGATGGCGCTCAGCCTTAACTTGTTGGCACTCTAGACACCTAGCAAGGTATTCAACTAATTTTGTTCTTAGTCTTGGCCAAATATTCTCTTTCTTTAAAGTTGTTATTGTCTTTTGAGAACCAGGATGATCTAAATATGGTTTCCTATGCACTTCTTCCAATATTAAG
>JASDQU010106434.1:33413-46728 GCA_032191745.1 Picea mariana
ATATATATATTATTTAGGGTTTATTATTCCTTCATTTTATTTAACAGTTTTACTTCCATACCTAATCCATGCCTCTGTCACCTTTTACAGAGGGTCATCATGGCTACCAAGGGATTACTTCCCACTCAATGAATCTTAAGGAAAAAATCCAAGGGTCGATGGTATACTACGCTCGCATCTTTGAAATGATGAAGAGGTAGCTTATGTATTAACCCGGGCTTAACCATACCCGTTGGTTATTGAATGACTTATTCATCATTCCAAAATGTAGATGCCAACCTTTATGGCCTGTAAAAAGATCGTTTCAATTTGTAGAGGTTAACCTTATATGTCTCTAAAGACTTTGTTTGGAGTCTCTTGGTTCAAAGGTTGGAACTATAAGGTTTATTAGCTCGGTCCTGTATATTAGGTTTTTTCTTCTTATAACTTTCTGGTTTTATTTCAAGTTATTTAAAAAGAGATAATTACACTCTTTTCATAAATGTTATGACTCGAACAATTAAGATTATTCTATCTTAAGATAGTTTTCCTTTTGTCACTTGAGAGTTATCAATACTGTTGTATATATTTTGAATATACAGGTATTTGTGGTATTTCTTTGATGCTTCTCTTCTTTATTTACATGGGTATTCAAAAGATATTCTCTATTTGTGTGAATCTTCTTTATTTACATGGGTATTCAAAAAGATATTCTCTATTTGTGTGAATCTGCAAATAAAAGAAGTTTCATATATAAATATACCTACTTGTTACGGTTACAAGAACAATAATTATATGTTATTTTTCTCTATACATAAAGAGTTAGATATATAGTCTATTACTACTGTTACAAATCATAAAAATTTTCATTTTGTTTGTCTATGCAAATAAAAGAAGTTATTTGTAGTTATCTACTGCTATTGCAGAAGTAAATATACATAGAGATCTTCTATATTCTTGCTTAGATTTCACTCATATTAGAGTTATATCTTTTAGAGGTAATGATAATAATATCATCATGGTTTCTATTCCATATTCAATTATTGTTTTTGTTTGTCTATTTCTTTTTTATTTGCAAATAAAATAATGAAATAAGAATTCTTAAACTTCTATTGCAAGTATTCATAAGAAGTGTCTAGCTAAAAATATTTATGTTTATTAATACTTCTAGATTATTTTCTTTCCTTTAAATAGAAGTAATATTTCTCACAAAATATTACTAAGAATAGATTAGAAAAAAAATATATTTTTTTCTACTCACAATCATCTCAGGTTAGTATGTAGCTATTTTGTCATCAATATATTAAACCAACTATGAATGTAAATATCAGAACTAATTATTTCAAAAATATAGGTGAACATATTTCAACTACAAAGAGTTACTGAGAAATATGAGGAGAGAATCGAGCTCCGTAAATACCATAACTTGATTCTTTCTCAGAACCATTAATAAAATGTCTCATCCACAATCAACAAAATAACACAAAGATAAGAAACATAAACATTAAATTTTAATAATCATAAAAAGAATTTTTATTCAAATCTGTTGGTCAATAAAAGAAAAAAAAATAACATTAACATTAGAAGAGATTTTAGTTTACACCAAGGTATATTTTAATACAAAATTTTTACATTACTTAACTATCTTGTAAGCCCAATTTATGATATCAACCTTTCTTGCAAGTTATAGAGTGTCATCACTCATTACAATTTAATGGTCGAATGAAACAAATACCTATAAAACCTTATTTGATGGGAATGTGTATCTTGTGCAAGTATTTGCATTTCAATTCCGTCGATGGAATAGTATCACCACTTTTTAAATCTTGATTAAAGACTTGTAGAAGATGGTTATTAGTTATATTTATTTCCTAGGGGACTCAATATCATATCATTATCAAATGATACAATACAATTCTTCATTTTAAGTGTGCATTTTTAATAAAATGAAAAGTCTAAATACATCTCTAACTCTTATTTTAACGATATGGTTAATTATTCCAACTAGTCACATTTCCTTCATTTGTAATTTATAATTTATTACACAGGAAAAAGTGTATTCCCATAATAGAGGAATATCTTATTCAACTTGATAACTTAATAAAGAAGTAAATAGGTAATAATCTAATAGAGTTTTCATTGATTGGGAAATATTTATAATATTTATTCTTTAGATTAACTCCTTCATTATCCACTAATAAGAAAAATATATTTAAATAGGTAATAATCTAATAGAGTTTTCATTGATTGGGAAATATTTATAATATTTATTCTTTAGATTAACTCCTTCATTATCCACTAATAAGAAAAATATATTTAAATAAGTTAAGTTTCTCCAAACATAAATTCTATTGATTCTAATCTATCTATTAATTAAATCTTATTCGGTTTTAGACCAAGTGAGTTAGTTAAAAACGGTTGATAAGGGTTCGATTCTTTAATAAAAAATCCTTTTATCATTTAACTAGTATAAAAGAGGAATTTATGAATATATAATTATATATAATTACATTATAATAAAATAACTTTATTTATGTTGTACAACAAGGGGATCTTATGATGATAAATGAAATCCTACTAAGCCATCCGATGACTGAAATAAAGAGGTTTCTTAAAGCTGCCAAGGCAAGTGGCCAACAAACTCTAGCAAAGATTCAACTTGTGGCAAGTGGCCAACAAATTCTAGCAAAGATTCAACTTGTGGTTGCTAAAGAAAAAATTATTTTGACATATTTATGGTGTATAAGTTTTAATATCCAATCATTGTAATTGAGGTTGCAATTCTAGGCTTCTAAACAATAGTTTAACTTAAGCAGTTTAAAATCTAAGGATAAATATAATAATAATAATAATCTATTTTTAAGGTCACGGGCCAAGCCAGCACATCAAATTGGTATATAAGACCCCCTTGTTTGTGGGACAAAAAAACCCCTCCTCTCAAAGATTTGACTAGTAAAATCTACAAAAATAATAATACCAAGTCAAGAGTCTTCGAGGTAAAATGTACTTCCTTGGTAATATACATCGTAAAGATTAACTTGATGGAAAGATACTTCCTTGTTACACCACTCCAACAATAGTGAGGGTTCCTTGAGGCGAAACGAATCCGACAGAATCAAATCTTTATCTAAGAGGGTGTGTCGTTGGTGACTAGACAAGCACTCAATTGAAGTTGTAAATCGACTGGTAACATGCGTAGCATGAAACCCTCCACTTATCATATTAACATAGCGCCAGGTGTAATACCCATTGTGGTGATCATTATGTATTCACACATTTCTCATACCCGAGTACACCTCAAGGACACAAGTAAATAAATACTTGTTAGCACACAAAGAAAACTAAGAGGAATCTATGGCTAGAATCGACAAGTGTCGAGAACAAATTTGATTAACATTGCAGTGTTGAAATTACACCAAGGAGATATTATACTGGTGTTCTTAAAAGGAAAAATAATACATGAAATCTACTCTGGAATCTCTACGAACGTTAGCACCTTTGGATTGACGAAGACTTCCCTAGGAACTTAAACCACAAACACAAGTATTGGAGGTTCACCGACCTGGAGGTGCAAGGCTTGTCATTAAAAATCACAAAGAAAAAGGCGTTTTTGAAGTTCATATAACAATCTACAGGCGGCCAGAAATTCATCAGAGAAAGAAGAGTGTTCTTAACTTTCGAGACGGGGTTCAGAGGTATTCAGGTCTATGATGAATGTACCATATCAGTGGGTAAGACGTTGTGGTATTATTCAACATGACCAAGGTGTATTCGCCTCATTAAATTCACCAGAAGTCATAGGGGAACCCGCATGTGTTAAAAGAATTAACATTTTCTACAAAAAAAACCTTCAATTATTTTCTTCAACAGATCACGATTTACATGAGTGAAATATCTGGAAGAGAGTTTACATAGCTATCACTAAACATTAGAGTCTTTAAGTAGAAAGAGAGGAGGAAACTTAAAATATAGTTCAATTCTGTGATTCCGAGTAGAGGATTTCATTCTCAGAGTTGACCATAATCATTAACATGATATTTTGTTCATAGGTTCACAATCTACAGAAATCCATTCCAAAAATAGAGACAACTAACATAGGACCCTAAGCGCGACTGAGTGGTTTTGATCGAACTCAATCAGTGAAGATTTCTTGTGGGTTGTATTCAAGGTTCGACTTATTTTCCTTTAAAAGGATAACTAGTAATTTTATAGAAACCACACTACAGTACAATTCCTCAACTATAATTTAATATTGATAAATATCGATCTCAACTATCAGACGTAGACAAAAATATTCTTAGAAGCTATCAATCCAATTTCTATACCAAAGCGAACTATGATTTTGGGTAATAAGAATTATTGTAATAGCTCATCTATGTCAGTTCAAATTGCACACTACTCGGAAAGCATATTATTCATAGAGAACGAGGCATGTAATTAAATAACACAAGTATCATACCAGTAAATAGTTTGATAGTAGAAGATGATCTTCTTCTTCAATGTGTGTCCATCTCCCTTGTCTTCACCTGCTAATCGAAGGACTTTATCGGTACCTCCTAGCCAATGTTAGGGCTATTTTTCTTCCCCCTTAGGCCTCCAAGCCGTAATTATGTCACACACATAAAACCAAACACAATAGCACAAAATTTCCCTTGTAAGGAGAGGCTTCCACCTCTTGCTTCAGCAGCATAATATTCATCCAACCATAGGGTAATTTCTCTCTTCCTTACCATTTCTTTTATAGGAAATTTTGCAATGAAACTTGTCCTCTCATGCAAAAATAATCAATTTTTAATAATTTATTTAAGTATTATTCACCCACTACACATGTCATACTCTCCCCAAGTTACACATGTTAATTCTCTTTTTATTTAAATTAATAGACATTTTCCCTCAGATTCCCCAATTTGTTTCTATTTTTCCTCTTAGTTGTCTCTTAGTTCCCCAATCCCTCATTTATTTTGTCTCCCCTAACTAACTTCAGTTATACTTTGATAGGAGTCTTCTTCTTTTAGTTATGATTTAGTAGTCGATTGACTTAGGATACTAACTCTAGGTTGACCACCTATTCTGTCATTATTTTACCTTCTTTTAAATCAAAAATACTTTTTATTAATTTTCATTCATGTACACATATCAAAATTTTATTTTTATTTCTTCTTTTACTTAATTTACTAGTCTAACTCCCTTTATTCCTATTTAATTTTTTTTAACTTAGACTCTTGTTAGATTTTTAGTTTATAATTAAATAATTAATTGTATTCTCCATTCTAATAAAGTCTAACATTTTTGTTTTATTTTCTAGGCCTTCTAAATTTTATCGACTCACAACTTTTATTACATGAAGTGCCCTTCAAGACGCACTTTTGTGCTCCAAGGGTGCCACTCACCATTGACTAGTTTGGAAGCTTGTCAAACACTTGGATTCAACACTCCATTGGTTGACCTTGTGAGAGACTAAGGAATTTTCTAATGAATAAGTATTCCTCCTTATTGTAACATCCCGTACTACTCATCACACTTATATTGACTTATTCTTTTAGGACACTTGCGTGCAAGTGATCCGGTTATGGTACATTATGATTTTGTTCTGATTATGAGTTATATATGATGATGATGATGATGCATCGTGATTTATATGGTACTTTCAGTTGCAAATTGTATTCAAAGATATTATTGACGAGTTCTCCTGAGTGTGTAGGACACATGACAGGTTATTGTTGAAGGTGAACCCCCCTACAGACAAGTGGATTCCTTCTTGGCCTCTAGACTCCTAAGGCCAAAACAGAAAAGTGCTTAACATGGACACTAACTTCCCTTTAGATCTAATCAAGCTAATGAATGAAAGAAAAGGAGAAAGATATGTACCTTATTAGTGATGTTTTTCCTTGCAAATTCGAGGCTGAGCTTCGATATTGAGCTCCCTGATAAATTCTCTAGGACAAACAAAGGTACAAAATACTTCCTACTCTACTGAGATTATCTCAATCATAGATCCATCTACTGTAGACAAACTCATATGGAACAAGCACAAGTTTGAAATAAACAAGCCAAGCATTGATTATTAATGAGAACAAGTAAAGATACTTACAATCCTTTGAATGAAGGTGCAGTAGCTTCTTCCAATTCTCCTTGTCCAACCCTTTATATTCTGTCAATACCACTTATAAGATCATAAGTTTGGTATCAATCTCTAGTCTCCACTGTCAATAACTTCTTATGATGTCATAAGTTAGGTATAATTATCAATCTTCCGTGTACCTTTCACCATCATAAGGTCTCCTTATATAACCTTGGAGAGGTCAAACCATTTGAGAAATCTTTGGGATGAGTTAATGATTCTTCTCCTTCGGTTGAGGATCTTCCCTAATATCATTCCTTTACCATCTATTCAAATCCAACTACCTTCAGGAATTGAGGGATTGTTCTCTAATTTTTCTCAACAAACCCAAAATTTTCTAAAAAAGAGGTAGCACTCCCCCAAAGGGGTGCACAGGGCGCTCAAACACTCCCCCAAAGAGGCTCAGAGAGTGCCAGCACTCCCCGATAGTGGGTAGGGGAGTGCTCCTCTCCAAAATTCATTTTTGAGTGGTTTTTTTAGTGTCAAAAGGTTTGTACTCCCTGTCAAGTGACTTCTCTACTTCAAAACTACTCTTTGGGGTGTCTTAAGTGTCTTTGTAATGTTGTTAGAGGCACGACATAAGCAAGATGGAAGTATACTGTTTGTGACACTTGCAACACTTGTAGTTAAGATGCGACACTTGCAGACAAGATGCGACACTTACAACACTTGTAATGACGACACTTGCGACACTATCAAAGTGAGTAATTTTGAGGTGTAACAGATTACCCCCCAAAGTATGAAGTTCGAAGAYGATGATGACTAAATTACTTTGTAGACTTTTTCAAGCAATGGTATGGATGCAGAGAAACCAGAAAAAGCTGCACACAACCATCAAAAAAATATTATGACATCTTTCAAAACCCAAGGCATGCATACCTATGCTTGAGTGATAAAGACTTTTTAGGTACAACCGCCATAAAATACACTGTAGATCCATAATTATATTGACAAAATGGGATAGACACTGCAGATACAATGTGGATCTATACTCCTATGACCTGAACAGATCGTTGCCACGAATAATACACAATGGATCTACGAGATGACAAGACATAGCCACGACCAATACAACGCAGATCTATGTAACAGTATATGTGTCATAGTTCAAAATAACTCCCTCACAACCTAGGCAAAGTATACATAAGAGTGAAAAATCAACCCAGGGTCTTCTTACCGATCCTGATGTAGTAAGAATCTAACCATGCGAATAGATGTCCTGATGTCAAACATGGAAGAAGCCACATGACTACTGGTCAATGATGCAAACCATTAACAAGAGCGAGGGAGATCATCATTGATTTCAATGATTCCAAAGGTACTCTAGGACATACTGACGAATGTGAATGAATGAGATGAAGTCGAACATCAGTGGAATCATCTGATCAGGGGTCAATGATGTAAACCCACTGTCGGAAGTGAGGAGGCCTTCCATTGAGGCATGCAGGTCCCAAGGTACTAACTTGTTTCTAAGTCTATCTCTTGGATAATGTGTTGAAGTCGACAGGAATAGACTCGTTGAAGGAGGGCATTGATGTATCCCCCATCAATGACATGAAACTGACACATAGATGTAGTTGGTAGATCAAATGAACATGGACTGACACAAGTATTGAAACAAGATATTTGTGATGGCTGACTCCCGAGGCAGATACTTCCCTTGAACACTGAGGCACAACAATAGAAACTTGACATGGACCAAAACTTGATGATGTAGTGGATGATGTGATTTTCGTCAGGTGACCCAAAGGAGTAAAACAAAATCAGAGGATTTTCTTAGTGCATAGTTTCATCGGATTAAAATGCATGCAAAGACAAAGTGTCATGTTCAAGGGAGACTGTAAGAGCTACTGGTAATGTTCTCAAAAACTATTTGGCTTTCTTTTTTCAATTTTTCCCCCATCCAGATAGATGAGTACCTCTTTTTAATTTAACGAGCTTGAGAAGGGTAACACATGCTCTACATGACTCACCTTCGGTAAGTCCCTCTTCCTTTGTTTAACGAACTAGAAGAAGTAAGGATTCAGTCCCGTATGGGCCCTTTAATGTATGATTGTTTAGCAAGTTCAGAGAAGGTAAAATCGGTGGGTTTTTCATATTTAGAGAGTCTCAAAACAACTTAAAGATGACTCCAATGTTGTCCTTTTTCATAATGTTAGTTTCGCGAGGCCAAAAAAGATATAAATTATCACTCGAAAGACGCCCTTTCAAACCTTTTAACGAGTGGGAAAGGAAGCAACATCACTTGAAAATATTTTCATGTTTAGAGAGTCTAAAAAGAGCTCAAAGACGACTCCAGGGGGTTCCTTTTTCATATATCCATGCAGGTCCAAAAAAGAGATTAAAGTTTACCCAGTTGCATTCTCGTGTATTTACGAGGATGAGAAAGAACAAAGACTAAGCTCGGTATGCCCCCATCTTGAAAGCTAGTGGCTTACCTCCAGAAAGATCATAAAAGGCTGGAAACATGCCCTCCAATATTCAATTCATTCACCGACTTTGAGTTTGTCACCAATTTCTCTACTAGATGGAGAAAAAGGATAAGGGTGGATGAAATGAAGGTTCAAAAGAAGTGACTGTTTCATTTATTTTTTAACGAGCTTGACATAGGAAAAGAACTATGCTCAGGGCTCTGGGTTCAATCCCCAGATTGTTGTTTCATTTTTTAACGAGCTTTCTACAAAGAGGAAAACTATGCTCAAAGATTTTGTTTCATTTTTTGGCGATCTTGCTACAGAGAAGAGAAACGATGTTGGTGAACTATGTCTCATCTTTTAACGAGCTTGCTACAGAGAAGAGAAACTGTTCTCGTGACCTCTATTTCATTTTTTAATGAGCTTGCCACAGAGAACAGAAACTGGGCTCGTAAACTCTCCTTGATAATAGCTTCGAAGAGAATAATGCATTGGAAGGAAACGATGTCAAGGGACAATACTTGGTCATGGCTTCTAAGAGATCTTTAATGGATGGAAGAAAATCACTCTGGAAGGAACACATGTCGAGGGTCACCAAAGGGGTAGGGATATCATGCTCCAATAGCCATACCGAAGAGATCACCATGTCAACTACTATATCCAAATCATCAGAAGTTGAAGTGATAGGAGACAATGCCACATAATTGACATGCGGCGGGGGCAATACTGTTGTCATATAAGAACCATTAAGGGAGGTAATCCAATCAGCACCGATGAAGTAAATGTGATTAATAGTCACAATGCTTCCATCGCAAGGGAAAGATATCACACAAAAAAGAGTGGACACAACAACTTTCATGGAATAGACATAATCCCGCCCAAGGAGTAGAGCGAAATCCAAGGGGTCTCGGACTACCATGACATCAATAAAGACATTTTTCCCTCCCAAAGTTACCAGAAACTAAGGAAGGGTCCCTAAAGGTTAACTAGTTATTCTATTAAAAGCTAACAGATTCTGTGTAACCGGTGCAAGCTGAGGACAACCCAAAGCATGCCAAGCAACAGAGGACAAAATACTAATGGACACACCTTCATCTATCATTGTTTGAGGAACGTCCTGACCACAAACATGTACTGTAATCTAGAAAGGAATGTGAGAAGGAATATGAGGTCTGGTTAGTGAACCCCAATAAAAAAGGATGGCCTCATTGCTTGGAGGGGGTTTTGTGGTAGAAAGAGGAATTCCCCTGAGCACGGTAGATTATGTATCAACAAGAAAAATGTCGGCAGTATCAGGTTTACTCTCTAGAGGGAGAGTAGGATCGACTGATGATGGGATCAGATTGACCACACTGGCACTCTTCAGAGGAAGAGAGGGATTGACTGATGATGTAACCAGAGAAATCACTTTGGCACTCTTCGAATGAAGGGTGGGACTGACCAAGGAAGGGACTATTTCAACCACTTTGGCACTCGTCAAAGGAGGAGTGGGATCGACTGATGACAGAATCGGATCAACCACTTAGGTTTCATTCTCCAAGGGTAGAATGGGGTCGATGGGTGGAAATGGATCGACCGCTTTGGTGTCACTCTCTAACGAGAGAGTGAGGTTGACCGAGGATGAAAACAGATTGACTACTTGGGTTACATTCTTTTGATGAAGAGTATGGATGATCGATGACAGAAATGGATCAGCTATTTGGGTTTATGGTTCAATCAAGGAGGAAACGATATTGACCACCTGATCTACTGGACTGATTGGGGATGGAGCCAGATTGACCAGTCCATCAACTAATGATGGGATGGGGGAAATCTTACGATAACCTTTTGGAAGTTGAATTTTTTCCAAAAGAGAAGAAGACTCATCCATACGAGGACAAAGGTGACAATAATGATCACCTTTGCATAACATGCAAGGGAATTTGACAGATGTCTTCTTCTTACCAACCTRAAYGTCACTAGTTGAAGGGGTATCACYRGCATGACCAGCAGAGACCAATGACRTGGTGGACCRCATTTATATGACCTTGGGAACACTAGGGVAATCCCTCAGAAATTGGTCACCCTTACAAAKACTGTAAGGGAATTTGGGTTTCATATTCTTCATTTTAATCTTGTTGACCTCATCAACAATCCCAATACTATTAACAGTAACTGGTTTCTTGGATCCAACATCTGATGTTGTTGGGGCCTTGGTCCTTTTTGGTCTCTTCTTCTTCTTCTCTTTCTGTTTCTTCTTCTTTTGATCAACCTGGCTACTTGCTTTCGAGCTTTCAGTAGGCGAAGAAGGAGAAATGGAAGGAGACTTAATGGGAAAAGAAGGAGAAAATTTGACATTAGCTTGATGTGTGGGTGGTGTACTGACATCTAAAGTATTAGGTGTAGTTGAAACAATGGGAGAATTCAAGATCATCGGAGTGGGGAATAACCAAACTTGTAATTCGATGGTGAGTCTCGGAAGACTCAGTTTGGCAATGTATGGAGGACCAAAGTTTCCAAATGAAGGAAAGGTATAAGGTTCCCCAGGAGAAGGGGTTCCTCCATTGGTACTCTCAGGATTTGATGCCATTAACACTGACTCGATCTAAGGTCCACTAAGTAACACAACCAACACATGCTATGAATTTGAGAAGAAAACAATTAAACAAAATCTTCCCACAATGAAACCACTAGTTGGTTATGAAATCCAATGTTGCGAGATAAAAATAGAAAGAGGCAGGGGTAGAGCAGGTGGATCAGTTATGTTGGTGACCTTCTTAATAGACTTACGCCTTGGTTCAAGATTCCATGCAGTAATTGTGGATTTAACCTCCAAGGAGACTGAGTGAGTTTGACCAACATCTGTTCCAGGTACAGTGAGACTTCCCTTCATCGTGACCTTGTGTGAGACCCTAAAGATTATGGATACTAAGGTCACCAACTCACAGTAAGCCCTTGGCTGGGTATAGTCAACAGTCTGATCTGAAAGTATGGGTAGGATAACAAGTCTGAAATCAACTCAAGAGGCTCCCACACATAATCATTTGTATACCCTCAAGTGACCCAAATAAATGATCCAACCACTACAAACAGTTGAACCACGAAGGGATAATCTCCATAACTCACCCAAATGAAACCTCGTTCATAACCCCTGTGTGAGAGGGGCATCCCAGAAATCCTATACGACAATTGGATTTTCTCTCCCTATCGCAAGATGGTAAGTTTGTTTGATAGCTTTGGAAAGTTGTCCTTCCAACCTTATTCCAAAGCCCTACACCTTAAACTAATGTAGGTTTGCTAACAAAGATGTAAAAATTCTGATAAATTTTAGTTAAGTGTTGATTTTAGTGGTTGTTGTTTACTCAGAGGTGTATGAGAGTGAATACTGATGATATTATGACTCAGTTCCCAAAACATGCATAAGAAATGATAAGCAATATTTTCTTTCAATGAATGTCTAATTAAGGGAAAGAGAAGGATTTTCCTTTCACTGTCAAACACTAAGATGAAATGAACTCATGCAATATTCCTCAATAAGGAATCCATTGAAATGCTAAAATGTTTGTATGTGACTGATAACCAGTATATGTAAATCTTATTATGCTAATTGGACTTCGAGAGTTGTGATATTTAAGCAATCTGGAAGAAAACTTCACATAAACCAAAAGACACCCTTGTTGTGATCAAACAAGAAATAGAAAGACAAAAAATCAAAAGGAATGAGAGAGAGCTTGGAAAAGATGACTCAAATATCAGAAATCAAAGTACAAAAGACCTTTGAAACTCCTTACAAAGTTTTCACTCACTCAAATAAATGAGAAGAAAATGACAAATTGACTCCAAATCGTCAAGGACAAATTGCAAAGTAAGGACAAATGTCAAAAAATCCAAACAAAAGAGGATGAATTATCAAAAATGAGTTTTTGAAATCTAATGAGAAAGATGGACTGAAAGTATGAGACCCTGAGCAAATGCAAAAGGCAAAAATTGAACCCAGAAATTGAAAAACTAGAGGGTTTTTCACTGAAAATGGGATAGTGCTCTGGTGTAAGGGGTACCAGAGCGCTCCAAAACTCTGTTTAAGACCACCAAGGAGTGTTGGCACAATGATAACAAGGGCAGAGGAGCACTCTGCTACAAAATCTCAGAAAAGTTCCCAAAAACTCAAAAATTCAAGAAAATTCAGTCAATCAGGGTGATCATGATGACATAAAGAGGCAATCAAACCAATCTAATAATAAAAAAGACAACATGGAGAATATCAAATTAGTGGGAAAAGGGACAAAACAAGATCTAGGAATGGAAAAAAAAATCAGAGCTCCTCCCCAGTGGAGTCGCCAATTTCTATTGAAGGTGAATCCCCCTGTGGACAAGTGGATTCCCTCTTGGCCTCTCGAATCCTAAGGACAAGATAGAAAAGTGCTTAACATGGACACTGAATTCCTTTTAGATCTAATCAATACAATGAGTGAAAGAGAAGGCGAAATATATGTACCTTATTATCGACGTTTGTCCTTGCAAAGTCCAAGCTGAGCTTCAATCATGAGCTCCCTGATAGATCCTGTAGGACAAACAAAGGTACAAAAGACTTCCTACTCTACTGATATTAACTCAATCATATATCCATTTACTACAGACAAAATCATATGGAACAAGCACAAGTTTGAAAGAAACATGCCAAGCAATGATTATTAATGAGAACAAATAAAGATACTTACAATCCTTTGAATGAAGGTGCAGTAGCTTCTTCTAGTTCTCCTTGTCCAACCCCTTGTATTCTGTCAATACCACTTATAGGATCATAACCTAGGTATCAATATCT
>JASDQU010106434.1:54952-69030 GCA_032191745.1 Picea mariana
CATGGACCTCTCAAACTAGGCAATCGTTAAATTAGATACTCAAACAAATTGCAATCCACTCCATGACTAAATTTGAAGTCCAAAGAAGTCCATTGATGCCATCAACATCGATAACTACTACACCTCAAAATTACTCACTTTAATAGTGTCGCAAGTGTCGTCATTACAAGTGTTGTAAGTGTCGCATCTTGTCGGCAAGTGTTGCATCTTAACTACAAGTATTTTAAGTGTCACAAATAGTATACTGCCATCTTGCCTATGTCATGCCTCTAACGACATCACAAAGACACTTAAGACACCCCAGAGACTAGTTTTGAAGAAGAGAAGTCACTTGACAGGGAGTACAAACCTTTTGACACTGAAAAAACCACTCAAAAATGAATTTTGGAGAGGAGCACTCCCCTACCCACTGTCAGGGATTGCTGGCACTCCCTGAGCCTCTTTGGGGGAGTGTTTGAGCACCCTGTGCACCCCTTTGGGAGAGCGCTACCCCTTTTTTAGCAAATTTTGGGTTTGTTGAGGCAAATTAGGGAACAATCCCTCAATTCCTGAAGGTAGTTGGATTCAAATTGATGGTCAAGGCATGATTTTAGGGGAGATCCTCAACTGAAGGAGAAGAATCCTCAACTCATCCCAAATATCTCGCAAGTTGTTGGACCTCTCCAAGGTTATATAAGGAGACCTTATCATGGTGAAATGTACAAGGAAGATTGAGAATTATACCTAACTTATGATCTCAGAAGAAGTTATTGACAGTGGGACTAGATATTGATACCTAACTTATGATCCTATAAGTGGTATTGACAGAATACAAGGGGTTGGACAAGGAGAACTGGAAGAAGCTACTTCACCTTCATTCAAAGGATTGTAAGTATCTTTATTTGTTCTCATTAATAATCATTGCTTGTCATGTTTCTTTCAAACTTGTGCTTGTTCCATATGAGTTTGTATGCAGTAGATGGATATATGATTGAGTTAATATCAGTAGAGTTGGAAGTCTTTTGTACCTTTGTTTGTCCTACAGGATCTATCAGGGAGCTCAAGATTGAAGCTCAGCTTGGAATTTGCAAGGACAAACGTCGATAATAAGGTACATATATTTCTCCTTCTCTTTCACTCATTAGATTGATTAGATCAAAAAGGAATTCAGTGTCCATGTTAAGCATTTTTCTATCTTGTCCTTAGGATTCAAGAGGCCAAGAGGGAATCCACTTGTCCACAGGGGGATTCACCTTCAATAGAAATTGGCGACTCCACTGGGGAGGAGCTCTGATTTTTTTTTCCATTCCTAGATCTTGTTTTTTCCCTTTTCCCACTAATTTGATATTCTCCATGTTGTCTTTTTTATTCTTAGATTGGTTTGATTGCCTCTTTATGTCATCATGATCACCCTGATTGACTGAATTTTCTTGAATTTTTGAGTTTTTGGGAACTTTTTTGAGATTTTGTAGCAGAGCGCTCCTCTGCCCTTGTTAGCATTGTGCCAACACTCCCTGGTAGTCTTAAACAGAGTTTTGGAGCGCTCTGGTACCCCTTACACTAGAGCGCTATCCCATTTTCAGTGAAAAACCCTCTAGTTTTTCAATTTCTCGGTTCAATTTTTGCCTTTTGGATTTGCTCAGGGTCTCATACTTTCAGTCCATCTTTCTCATTGGCTTTCAAAAACTCATTTTTTATAATTCATCCTCTTTTGTTCGGATTTTTTGACATTTGTCCTTACTTTGCAATTTGTCCTTGACGATTTGGAGTCAATTTGTCATTTTCTTCTCGTTTATTTGAGTGAGTGAAAACTTTGTAAGGAGTTTCAAAGGTCTTTTGTACTTTGATTTCTGATATTTGAGTCATTTTGTCCAAGCTCTCTCTCATTCCTTTTGATTTTTTGTCTTTCTATTTCTTGTTTGATCACAACATGGGTGTCTATTGGTTTATGTGAAGTTTTATTCCAGATTGCTTAAATATCACAACTCTCGAAGTCCAATTAGCATAATAAGCTTTACATATACTGGTTATCAGTCACATACAAACATTTTAGCATTTCATTGGATTCCTTATTGAGGAATATTTCATGAGTTCATTTCATCTTAGTGTTTGACAGTGAAAGGAAAATCCTTCTCTTTCCCTTAATTAGACATTCATTGAAAGAAAAGATTGCTTATCATTTCTTATGCATGTTTTGGGAACTGAGCCATAATATCATCAGTATTCACTCTCATACACCTCTGAGTAAACAACAACCACTAAAATCAACACTTAACTAAAATTTATCAGACTTTTTACATCTTTGTTAGCAAACCTACATTAGTTTAAGGTGTAGGGCTTTGGAATAAGGTTGGAAGGACAACTTTATAAAGCTATCAAACAAACTTACCATCTTGTGATAGGGAGATAAAATCCAATTGTCGTATAGGATTTCTAGGATGCCCCTCTCACACAGAGGTTATGAACGAGGTTTCATTTGGGTGAGTTATGGAGATTATCCCTTCGTGGTTCAACTGTTTGTAGTGGTTGGATTTTTTCTTGGGGGTCACTTGAGGGTATACCAATGATTATGTGTGGGAGCCTCTCGAGTTGATTTCAGGCTTGTTATCCTGCCCATACGTTCAGATCAGACTGTTGACTATACCCATCCAAGGGCTTACTGTGAGTTGGTGACCTTAGTAGGCATAATCTTTAGGGTCTCACACAAGGTCACGATGAAGGGAAGTCTCACTGTACCTGGAACAGATGTTGGTCAAACTCACTCAGTCTCCTTGGAGGTTAAATCCACAATTACTGCATGGAATATTGAACCAAGGAGTAAGTCTATTAAGAAGGTCACCAACATAACTGATCCACCTGCTCTACCCCTGCCTCTTTCTATTTTTATCTCGCAACATTGGATTTCATAACCAACTAGTGGTTTCATTGTGGGAAGATTTTGTTTGATTGTTTTCTTCTCAAATTCATAGCATGTGTTGGTTGTGTTACTTAGTGGACCTTAGGTCGATTCAGTGTTAATGGAATCGAATCCTGAGAGTACCAATGGAGGAACCCCTTCTCCTGGGGAACCTTATACCTTTCCTTCATTTGGAAACTTTGGTCCTCCATACATTGCCACACTGAGTCTTCCGAGACTCACCATCGAATTACCAGTTTGGTTATTCCCCACTCCGGTGATCTTGAATCTTCCCAATGTTTCAACTGCACCTAATACTTTAGATATCAGTACACCACCCACACATCAAGCTAATGTCGAATTTTCTCCTTCTTCGCCCATTAAGTCTCCTTCCATTTCTCCTTCTTTGCCTACTGAAAGCTCGAAAGCAAGTATCCAGGTTGATCAAAAGAAGAAGAAACAGAAAGAGAAGAAGAAGAAGAGACCAAAAAGGACCAAGGCCCCAACAACATCAGATGTTGGATCCAAGCAACCAGTTATTGTTAATAGTATTGGGATTGTTGATGAGGTCAACAAGATTAAAATGAAGAATATGAAACCCAAATTCCCTTACAGTATTTGTAAGGGTGACCAATTTCTGAGGGATTTCCCTAGTGTTCCCAAGGTCATATAAATGTGGTCCACCATGTCATTGGTCTCTGCTGGTCATGCCGGTGATACCCCTTCAACTAGTGACGTTTAGGTTGGTAAGAAGAAGACATCTGTCAAATTCCCTTGCATGTTATGCAAAGGTGATCATTATTGTCACCTTTGTCCTTGTATGGATGAGTCTTCTTCTCTTTTGTAAAAACTTCAACTTCCAAAAGGTTATCGTAAGACTTTCCCCATCCCATCATTAGTTGATGGACTGGTCAATCTGGCTCCATCCCCGATCAGTCCAGTAGATCAGGTGGTCAATATCATTTCCTCCTTGATTGAACCATAAACCCAAATAGCTGATCCAGTTCTGTCATCGATCATCCATACTCTTCATCAAAAGAATGTAACCCAAGTAGTCAATCCGTTTTCATCCTTGGTCGACCTCACTCTCCCGTTAGAGAGTGACACCAAAGCAGTCGATCCATTTCCACCCATCGACCCCATTATCCCCTTGGAGAATGAAACCCAAGTGGTCGATCCGATTCTGTCATCAGTCGATCCCACTCCTCCTTTGACGAGTGCCAAAGTGGTTGAAATAGTCCCTTCCTTGGTCAGTCCCACCCTTCATTCGAAGAGTGCCAAAGTGATTGCTCTGGTTACATCAACAGTCAATCCCGCTCTTCCTATGAAGAGTTCCAGTGTGGTCAATCTGATCCCATCATCATTCGATCCTACTCTCCCTCTAGAGAGTAAACCTGATACTGCCGACATTTTTCTTGTTGATACAGAATCTACCGTGCTCAGGGGAATTTCTCTTTCTACCACAAAACCCCCTCCAAGCAATGAGGCCATCCTTTTTTATTAGGGTTCACTAACCAGACCTCATCTTCCTTCTCACATTCCTTTCTAGATTACAGTACAGGTTTGTGGTCAAGACGTTCCTCAAACACTAATAGATGAAGGTGTGTCCATTAGTATTTTTTCCTCTGTTGCTTGGCACACTTTGGGTTGTCCTCAGCTTGCACTAGTTACACAAAATCTGTTAGCTTTTAATAGAAGAACTAGTCAACCTTTAGGGACCCTTCCTTAGTTTCTGGTAACTTTAGGAGGGAAAAATGTCTTTATTGATGTCATGGTAGTCCGAGACCCCTTCGATTTCACTTTACTCCTTGGGAGGGATTATGTCTATTCCATGAAAGCTGTTGTGTCCACTCTTTTTCGTGTGATATCTTTCCCTCGCGATGGAAGCATTGTGACTATTAATCAACTTTACTTCATCGGTGCTGATTGGATTACATCCCTTAATGGTTCTTATATGACAACCGTATTTCCCCCGCTGCATGTCAATTATGTGGCGTTGTCTCCTATCACTTCAACCTCTAATGATTTGGATATAGTAGTTGACATGGTGATCTCTTCGGTATGGCTATTGGAGCATGATATCCTTACCCCTTTGGTGACCCTCGACATGTGTTCCTTCCAGAGTGATTTTCTTCCATCCATTAAAGATCTCTTAGAAGCCATGACCAAGTATTTTCCCTTGACATGGTTTCCTTCCAATGCATTATTCTCTTTGAAGCTATGATCAAGGAGAGTTTACGAGCCCAGTTTCTGTTCTCTGGGGAAAGCTCATTAAAAAATGAAATAGAGGTCACGAGCACAATTTATCTTCTCTGTAGCAAGCTCGTTAAAATATGAAACAGAGTTCACCAACACCGTTTCTCTTCTCTGTAGCAAGATCGCCAAAAAATGAAACAAAATCTTTGAGCATAGTTTTCCTCTTTGTAGAAAGCTCGTTAAAAAATGAAACAACAATCTGGGGATTGAAACCAGATCCCTGAGCATAGTTCTTTTCATATGTCAAGCTCGTTAAAAAATAAATGAAACAGTCGCTTCTTTTGAACCTTCATTTCATCCACCCTTATCCTTTTTCTCCATCTAGTAGAGAAATTGGTGACAAACTCAAAGTCGGTGAATGAATTGAATATTGGAGGGCATGTCTCCAGCCTTTTATGATCTTTCTGGAGGTAAGACACTAGCTTTCAAGATGGGGGCATACCGAGCTTAGTCTTTGTTCTTTCTCGTCCTCGTAAATACATGAGAATGCAACTAGGTAAACTTTAATCTCTTTTTTGGACCTGTATGGATATATGAAAAAGTAACCCCCTGGAGTCGTCTTTGAGCTCTTTTTAGACTCTCTAAACATGAAAATATTTCCAAGTGATCTTGCTTCCTTTCCCACTCGTTAAAAGGTTTGAAAGGGCGTCTTTCAAGTGATAATTTATATCTTTTTTGGCCTCGCGAAACTAACATTATGAAAAAGGACAACATTGGAGTCATCTTTAAGTTGTTTTCAGACTCTCTAAATATGAAAAAACCACCGATTTTACCTTCTCTGGACTTTCTAAACAATCATACATTGAAGGGCACATACGGGACTGAAGCCTTACTTCTTCTAGTTCGTTAAACAAAGGAAGAGGGACTTACCGAAGGTGAGTCATGTAGAGCATGCGTTACCCTCCTCAAGCTCGTTAAATTAAAAAGAGGTACTCATCTATCTGGATGGGGGAGAAATTGAAAAAAGAAAGCCAAATAGTTTTTGAGAACATTACCAGTAGCTCTTACAGTCTCCCTTGAACATGACACTTTGTCTTTGCATGCATTTTAATCCGCTGAACCTATGCACTGAGACAATCCTCTGATTTTGTTTTACTCCTTTGGGTCACCTGACGAAAATCACATCATCCACTACATCATCAAGTTTTGGTCCATGTCAAGTTTCTGTTGTTGTGCCTCAGTGTTTAAGGGAAGTATCTGCCTCGGGATTCAGCCATCACAAATATCTTGTTTCAATACTTGTGTCAGTCCATGTTCATTTGATCTACCAACTACATCTATGTGTCAGTTTCATGTCATTGATGGGGGATACATCAATGCCCTTCTTCGATGAGTCTATTCTCATCGACTTCAACACATTATCCAAGAGCTATACTTAGAAACTAGTTAGTACCTTGGGACCTGCATGCCTCAATGGCAGGCTCCTCACTTTCGACAGTGGGTTTACATCATTGACCCCTGATCGGATGATTCCACTGATGTTTGACTTCATCTCATTCATTCACATTCATCGGTATGTCCTAGAGTACCTTTGGAATCATTGAAATCAATGATGATCTCCCTCGCTCTTGTTAATGGTTTGCATCATTGACCAGTAATCATGTGGCTTCTTCCATGTTTGACATCAGGACATCTATTTGCATGGTTAGATTCGTACTACATCAGGATCGATAAGAAGACCTTGGGTTGATTTTTCACTCTTATGTATACTTTGCCTAGGTTGCGAGGGAGTTATTTTGAACTATGACACATATACTGTTACATAGATCTACGTTGTATTGGTCGTGGCTATGTCTTGTCATCTCGTAGATCCATTTTGTATTATTCATGGAAACGATCTGTTCAGGTCATAGGAGTATAGATCCACATTGTATCTGCAGTGTCTATACCATTTTGTCAATATAATTATGGATCTGCAGTGTATTTTATGGTAGTTGTACCTAAAAAGTCTTTATCACTCAAGCATAGGTATGCATGCCTTGGGTTTTGAAAGATGTCATAATATTTTTTTGATGGTTGTGTGCAGCTTTTTCTGGTTTCTCTGCATCCATACCATTCCTTGAAAAAGTATACAAAGTAATTTAGTCATCATCGTCTTCGAACTTCATACTTTGGGGGGTAATCTGTTACACCTCAAAATTACTCACTTTGATAGTGTCGCAAGTGTCGTCATTATAAGTGTTGTAAGTGTCGCATCTTGTCCGCAAGTGTCACATCTTAACTACAAGTGTTGCAAGTGTCACAAACAGTATACTTCCATCTTGCTTATGTCGTGCCTCTAACAACATCGCAAAGACACTTAAGACACCCCAAAGAGTAGTTTTGAAATAGAGAAGTCACTTGACAGGGAGTACAAACCTTTTGACACTAAAAAAACCACTCAAAAATGAATTTTGGAGAGGAGCGCTCCCCTACCCACTGTCAGGGAGTGATGACACTCTCTGAGCCTCTTTGGGGGAGTGTTTGAGCGCCCTGTGCACCCGTTTGGGGGAGTGCTACCTCTTTTTTAGAAAATTTTGGGTTTGTTGAGGAAAATTAGAGAACAATCCCTCAATTCCTGAAGGTAGTTGGATTTGAATAGATGGTAAAGGCATGATCTTAGGGAAGATCCTCAACCGAAGGAGAAGAATCATCAACTCATCCCAAAGATTTCTCAAATGGTTTGACCTCTCCAAGGTTATATAAGGAGACCTTCTGATGGTGAAAGGTACACGAAAGATTGATAATTATACCTAACTTATGACATCATAAGAAGTTATTGATAGTGGAGACTAGAAATTGATACCAAACTTATGATCTTATAAGTGGTATTGACAGAATATAAGGGGTTGGACAAGGATAATTGGAAGAAGCTACTGCACCTTGATTCAAAGGATTGTAAGTATATTTACTTGTTCTCATTAATAATCAATGCTTGGCTTGTTTATTTCAAACTTGTGCTTGTTCCATATGAGTTTGTCTACAGTAGATGGATCTATGATTGAGATAATCTCAGTAGAGTAGGAATTCTTTTGTACCTTTGTTTGTCCTAGAGAATTTATCAGGGAGCTCAATATCGAAGCTCAGCCTCGACTTTGCAAGGACAAACATCGCTAATAAGGTACATATCTTTCTCCTTTTCTTTCATTCATTAGCTTGATTAGATCTAAAGGGAAGTCAGTGTCCATGTTAAGCACTTTTCTGTCTTGGCCTTAGGAGTCTAGAGGCCAAGAAGGAATCCACTTGTCCATAGGGGGATTCCTTCAACAATAACCTGTCATGTGTTCTACACACTCAGGAGAACTCGTCAATAATATCTTTGAATACAATTTTCAATTGAAATTACCATATAAATCACAATGCATCATCATCATCATATATAACTCATAATCAAAACAAAATCATAATGTAGCATAACTGGATCACTTGCACGTAAGTGTCCTAAAAGAATAAGTCAATATAAGTGTGATGAGTAGTACGGGATGTTACAATAAGGAGGAATACTTATTCATTAGAAAATTCCTTAGTCTCTCACAAGGTCGACCAATGGAGTGTTGAATCCAAGTGTTTGACAAGCTTCCAAACTAGTCAATGGTGATTGGCACCCTTGGAGCACAAAAGTGCGTCTTGAAGGGCATTTCATGTAATAAAAGTTGTGAGTCGATAAAATATATAAGGCCTAGAAAATAAAACAAAAATGTTAGACTTTATTAGAATGGAGAATACAATTAATTATTTAATTATAAACTAAAAATCTAACAAGAGTCTAAGTTAAAAAAAATTAAATAGGAATAAAGGGAGTTAGACTAGTAAATTAAGTAAAAGAAGAAATAAAAATAAAATTTTGATATGTGCACATGCATGAAAATTAATAAAAAGTATTTTTGATTTAAAAGAAGATAAAATAATGAGAGAATAGGTGGTCAACCTAGAGTTAGCATCCTAAGTCAATAGACCACTAAATCATAACTAAAAGAAGAGTTAGGGGACACAAAATAAATGAGAGATTGGGGAACTAAGAGACAACTAAGAGGAAAAATAGGAACAAATTGGGAAATCTGAGGGGAAATGTCTATTAATTTAAATAAAAAGAGAATTAACATGTGCAACCTGGGGAGAGTGTAACATGTTTAGTGGGTGAATAATACTTAAATAAATTATTAAAAATTGATTATTTTTGCATGAGAGGACAAGTTTCCTTGCAAAATTTCCTATAAAAGAAATGGTAAGGAAGAGACAAATTACCCTATGGTTGGAAATGGTAAGGAAGAGAGAAATTACCCTATGGATGAATATTATGCTGCTGAAGCAAGAGGTGGAATCAAGAGGTGGAAGTCTCTCCTTACAGGGAAATTTTGTGCTATTGTGTTTGGTTTTATGTGTGTGACACATTTATAGTTTGGGGGTCTAAGGGGGAAGAAAAATAGCCCTAACATTGGCTAGGAGGTACCAGTAAAGTCCTTCCAGGGGAAGACAAGGAAGATGGACACACATTGAAAAAAAGATCATCTTCTACTATCAAACTATTTACTGGTATGATACTTGTGTTATTTAATTACATGCCTCGTTCTATATGAATAATATGCTTTCCGAGTAGTGTGCAATTTGAACTGACATAGATGAGCTATTACAATAATTCTTATTACCCAAAATCATAGTTCGCATTGGTATAGAAATTGGATTGATAGCTTCTAAGAATATTTTTGTCTACGTCTGATAGTTGAGATCGATATTTATCAATATTAAATTATAGTTGAGGAATTGTACTGTAGTGTGGTTTCTATAAAATTACTAGTCATCCTTTTAAAGGAAAATAAGTCGAACCTTGAATACAACCCACAAGAAATCTTCACTGATTGAGTTCGATCAAAACCACTTAGTCGCGCTTAGGGTCCTATGTTAGTTGTCTTTATTTTTGGAATGGCTTTCTGTAGATTGTAAAACTATGAACAAAAAATCATGTTAATGATTATGGTCAACTCTGGGAATGAAATCCTCTACTCGGAATCACAGAATTGAACTATATTTTAAGTTTCCTCCTCTCTTTCTACTTAAAGACTCTAATGTTTAGTGATAGCTATGTAAACTCTCTTCCAGATATTTCACTCATGTAAATCGTGATCTGTTGAAGGAAAATAATTGAAGGTTTTTTTTGTAGCAACTGTTAATTCTTTTAACACATGTGGGTTCCCTTATGACTTCTGGTGAATTTAATGAGGCGAATACACCTTGGTCATGTTGGATAATACCACAACGTCTTACCCACTGATATGGTACATTCATCATAGATCTGAATACTTCTGAACCCCGTCTCGAAAGTTAAGAACACTCTTCTTTCTCTGATGAATTTCTGGCCGCCTGTAGATTGTTATATGAACTTCAAAAACCCCTTTTTCTTTGTGATTTTTAATGACAAACCTTGCACCTCCAGGTCGGTGAACCTCCAATACTTGTGTTTGTGGTTTAAGTTCCTAGGGAAGTCTTAGTCAATCCAAAGGTGCTAACGTTCGTAGAGATTCCAGAGTAGATTTCATGTATTATTTTTCCTTTTAAGAACACCAGTATAATATCTCCTTGGTGTAATTTCAACACTTCAATGTTAATCAAATTTGTTCTCGACACTTGTCGATTCTAGCCATAGATTCCTCTTAGTTTTCTTTGTGTGTTAACAAGTATTTATTTACTTGTGTCCTTGAGGTGTACTAGGGTATGAGAAATGTGTGAATACATAATGATCACCACAATGGGTATTACACCTGGCGCTATCTTAATATGATAAGTGGAGGGTTTCATGCTACGCATGCTACCAGTCGATTTACAACTTCAATTGAGTGCTTGTCTAGTCACCACCGACACACCCTGTTAGATAAAGATTCGATTCTGTCGGATTCGTTTCGCCTCAAGGAACCCTCACTATTGTTGGAGTGGTGTAACTGTTAGATTCAAAATAAAGAAAATAGCAAAAACATAATGTAAATAAATGAAGCAGTCAGGAAACCATGATGAACAGAGATAAATAAACAAAGGCAGAAAAGGCATACTCTATTCATCAAATGCTTCTGTGTAAATCATCATGTACATAGATGTACATATATAATACAAAATATCATAACTGTCATGTAACTGTATGACAGTTAGGTTAGCTTAACTAACCAACTAACTTATGATTAGTGTTTTAACATCCCCCCTTAATCATAAGTTCATTTTTGCCTGAAAAACTGCCACTACTTGACAATCACATGTGTCAAGCGAATATTCAGAGGGTTGATTGAAGATGCTCTCTGAACTTTGAGAAAAAATAGCAGAAGGTGATGTCTTCTACTAAATGACATGGTTTTAAGTTGACCATAAACTAACAAGAGCTTAAGGCTTAAAAATATGAAAATATAACAAGCATAAATTCATGTCTTCTGCTCAATTGGTGGTTTTAAGCTGACCACAAACTATCAAAAACAATATCATTTGTTTACAGGCTCTAAATCAAACTTGGAACCTGACTCAAAATCAAACTTGGAACCTGACTCAATTAGAATTCCCCCCTGTCAGGGACAAGTGGTTCCAATTCTCTTGACCGTCATTCACAAGTATGGCCAAGAAGAGATCCAACACATCAAACTATCTTCAGGTGAAGTCTGAAGACTCAATCTTCAACTCAGAAGACTACATCAACTCGGCCCCGATCATACCCTAAATCATCAAATCTTGAAAAACATTCATGTCCATCAACTGTAAAAATATCTCCAATTAAGTACGATTGTACTTGTGTATAAATTCGACGATAAGACTGCTCCAATAATTTGGCTTCCAAACGCCAACGCCAATTACCTAACCATTCAAAATGAAGTTGTTTCCACTTGCGCTTTTGGCACCTTACTGAGGGATGATTTGTCTTCCCACAAAATTTGCATGGGTGAAGATCAAAACAGTTTGACTTATCATGGCCAAACCGGTGACAGTGTTTGCACTGTATGGGTTCTTTATCCGACTGATTAGCAACATCATCATCAGCTATATCCTGTACCTGTTCCTTACCAATATCCACAAGCTCTGTCATCTTATCATCATTCAAAAAACCTCTACTCACAAAGCAAATAGGTTCACTATAATTAGGAATATGAAAAAGGTTGTTAGCATCATTTTCATATCCTAGTCCATATCGGTTTCATTTAAATCGTAATTCTTCCCATGGTCGAACAATACATTTATCTGCTGACATAGGGACTTCATCTAACTGAGCTTCATGTTTATGACTTTCATTATTAGTCAACTGAGCGTCTTCATTCTCATCCTTGATATCATTAAAATCACATTGTTGGTGTCGAAGCAAACTTAACTCATTTGACAACAACTTGTTTTGATGTTTGAACATATCAATCTTCTTGTGCGTTACTTGTAAACAAGTAATCACTTTGTTGAGGGTGCACTTGTTTATTGCAATTGTATATTCTGTAGTTGAGTTAATTAATGTGCGCAATATTGTAAATAGTTCTTCAATCCTTGCCATTATGTAGAATATGGAAGAGAGTTGTTTGTATGTTGATGTCACAAAATTCACTTTTGTATCCTGCTATGCATGCCAAGAGTGATCGTCCGATGCATAAATGTGCCCAAAACTACAGGATAATCAATGACTCACACAAAGATCCTAAAGTAGACCCCCTTATTCAATTTCGGGTGGGTCAAAGAATACTCCTTATAACTTCCAAAAACTCCTTATAACACCTTTACAAAATATCTTCTTATAACTTCCAAAAAATTCCTTATAATACCTTCACAAAACATACCTTATAAATCCATTGCAAAAATCATACTAATAAAGGCTCTTAACAATAGTTCCTATAACTCCTCTAGGATAAGAAACCCTTATAACTTCATATAATAAATTCTTTTTAAATGCTCTCACACCAAGCTTTTTAAATTTTGTAAAAAGTGATATTTAAAATATGATATTGCTCCATTCCAAAAATACCAAAAGATCTACCATATTTTGATTTTAAGTACGGAAATATTGATTTCCCCTTAATCAAATAATAAAAATACCTTACTCAATAATGAAATCCCATGCATATGTCCTAGGTGATTCTGTACTCTTCAAACTACAATTAAATCTCCAAATTGCAAGTCGCTTCTCCCATTATTGGCCAAGTAAGCAAGCATCAACGAAAATGAACTGTGGCTTTGCTGGTTTATTTCCTTCACATGGACTGCTCTTACTCTGCGCTGGCAGGAGACTACCTCCAGCCTGCAACTCCTCAACTCTTCTTCCCTCTAATAAAAAAATATAGCCAAAAAATATAAAATTGCATCTTTCTGTCCACCGCTTTCCACAAGGGCTTCCTCCGGGCAAGATAAATCTTTACCATAAAAGACCAGTTTTCACTAGAGTTCAATCTCTACCAAAAAATGTGCAGTGTAAATGGAAAGGAAGCGGGTAAGCTTGGGCATTCATGCTGCCTTTTACTCCATGCATGTAGCGCACAATGGCCATATACTTTGTATGCACAGAAATATGGCTACTTAACAGAAAATGTTGAACAGTAAATATTCAAAACCCCAAAAAACTTTAGAGTTTCGTCCATCCTGAGTTTCTTAACCATGAACCACACAAAATTTTGAAAATGGGCAGACCAACAACTAGGTGGTGCCTATGCTTTGGTTTTCGTGCACCTTTACCACATTCGAATTCATACACCCAAACATCTTTGGTGGTTTGTCACAGATACAATGTAAAATATATTCAACTGATATGTTAAATATATATACCATGGACAACTATCTCAATATATATCTTAAACTAAAATGTAATGTGTCTTTTTCAATGTATATTTAACTACTGAAGCGCGGGCGGCTATTTCAATATATATTTACAGTTATCTTGTACCAAAAACGTGAATGATTTCTTACCATCACTTAGGGTTTTGCAGCCGTAAAGTGAGTCCCCATACTTAATCAACCGAATATAATATTT
>JASDQU010106434.1:72403-102182 GCA_032191745.1 Picea mariana
TCCAAAGGTGCTAACGTTCGTAGAGATTCCAGAGTAGATTTCATGTATTATTTTTCCTTTTAAGAACACCAGTATAATATCTCCTTGGTGTAATTTCAACACTGCAATGTTAATCAAATTTGTTCTCGACACTTGTCGATTCTAGCCATAGATTCCTCTTAGTTTTCTTTGTGTGTTAACAAGTATTTATTTACTTGTGTCCTTGAGGTGTAGTCGGGTATGAGAAATGTGTGAATACATAATGATCAGCACAATGGGTATTACACCAGGCGCTATCTTAATATGAGAAGTGGAGGGTTTCATGCTACGCATGCTACCAGTCGATTTACAACTTCAATTGAGTGCTTGTCTAGTCACCACCGACACACCCTCTTAGATAAAGATTTGATTCTGTCGGATTCGTTTCGCCTCAAGGAACCCTCACTATTGTTGGAGTGATGTAACAAGGAAGTATCTTTCCATCAAGTTAATCTTTACGATGTATATTACCAAGGAAGCACATCTTACCTCGAAGACTTTTGACTTGGTATTATTGTTTTTTAGATTTTACAAGTTAAATTTTTGAGAGGAGGGGTTTTTTTGTCCCACAAACAAGAGGGTTTTATACACCAATTTGATGTGCTGGCTTGGTCTTAACCTTAAAAATGGATTATTATTATTATTATATTTATCCTTAAATTTCAAACTGCTTAAGTTAAACTATTGTTTAGAAACCTAGAATTGCAACTTCAATTACGATGATTGGATATTAAAACTTATACACCATAAATGTGTCAAAATAATTTTTCCTTTAACAACCACAAGTTGAATCTTTGCTAGAATTTGTTGGCCACTTGCCACAAGTTGAATCTTTGCTAGAGTTTGTTGGCCACTTGCCTTGGCAGCTTGAAGAAACCTCTTTATTTCAGTCATCGGATGACTTAGTAGGATTTCATTTATCAGCATAAGACCCCCTTGTTGTACAACATAAATAAAGTTATTTTATTATAAWGTAATTATATATTTATAAATTCCTCTTTTTTACTAGTTAAATGATAAAAGGATTTTTGTATTAAAGAATCGAACCCTTATCAACCGTTTTTAACTAACTCACTTGGTCTAAAACCGAATAAGATTTAATTAAGAGATAGATTAGAATCAATAGAATTTATGTTTGGAGAAACTTAATGTATTTAAATATATTTCTCTTATTAGTGGATAATGAAGGAGTTAATCTAAAGAATAATTATTATAAATATTTCTCAATTAATGGAAACTCTATTAGACTATTACCTATTTACTCCTTTATTAAGTTATCAAGTTGAATAAGATATTCCTCTATTATGGGAATACACTTTTTCCTATGTAATAAATTATAAATTATAAATGAAGGAAATGTGACTAGTTGAAATAATTAACCATATCGTTAAAGTAAGAATTAGAGATATATTTAGACTTTTCATTTTATTAAGAATACACACTTAGAATGAAGAATTATTTAAAAATTTAAGTAATTATAATCATTTGATGATAATATGATATTGAGTCCCTTGGGAAATAAATATAACTAATAACCATCTTCTACAAGAGTCTTTAATCAAGATTTAAAAAGTGGTGATACTATTCCATCGACGGGATTGAAATGCAAATACTTCGCAAGATACACATTCCCATCAGATAAGGTTTTATAGGTATTTGTTTCATTCGACCATTAAATTGTAATGAGTGATGACACTCTATAACTTGCAAGAAAGGATGATATCATAAATTGAGCTTACAAGATAGTTAAGTAATGTAAAAATTTATTGTCCTGGATTGTTTGCACGTATTAAATTATACCTTGGTGTAAACTAAAATTTCTTCTAATGTTAATGTTATTTTTATTTCTTTTATTGATCAGCAGATTCAAATAAAAATCCACCTTATGATTATCAACATTTAATGTTTATATTTCTTATCTCTGTGCTATTTTGTTGATTAAGGATGGGACATTTTTTTGATGGTTCTGAGAAAGAATCAAATTATGGTATTTATCTGGAGAAGCTTATTGACATTTTAGGCTTCCTATGGAATAAAGAATTATGATCAGTGTGATAGGAGCAAGTAAGATTTGGCTACTTTGGTATAATCTTGGAAGGAGCTGGATTCTCTCCTCATATCTCTCAGTAACTCTTTGTGGTTCAAATATGTTCACCTATATTTTTGAAATAATTAGTTCTGATATTTACATTCATCGTTGGTTTAATATATTGATGACAAAATAACTACATACTAACCTGAAATGATTGTCCGTAGAATTTTTATTTTTTTTCTAATCTGTTCTTAGTAATATTTTGTGAGAAATATTACTTCTACTTAAAGGAAAAAGAATAATCTAGGAGTATTAATAAACATAAATATTTCTAGCTAGACACTTTTTATGAATACTTGCAATAGAAGTTCAAGAATTCTTATTTTATTATTTTATTTGCAAATAGAAAAGAAAAGAACAATAATTGAATATGGAGTAGAAACCATGATGATATTATTATCATTCTCTCAAAAAGATATAAAAAGATATAACTCTAATATGAGTGAAATCTAAGCAAGAATATAGAAGCTCTCTATGTATATTTATTTCTGCAATAACAGTAAATAATCACAAATAATTTATTTTATTTGCATAGACAAATAAAATGAAATTTTTTATGATTTGTAACAGTAGTAATAGACTATATATCTAACTCTTTATATATAGAGAAAAATAACATATAATTATTGTTCTTATAACAGTAACAAGAGGATATATTTATATATGAAACTTGCATTTGCAGATTCACACAAATAGAGAATATCTTTTGAATACCCATGTAAATAAAGAAGAGAAGCATCAAAGAAATACCACAAATACCTGTATATTCAAAATACATACAACAATATTGATAAATCCTCTCAAGTGACAAAAGGAAAACTATCTTAAGATAGAATAATCTTAATTGTCGAGTCATAACATTTATGAAAAGAGTGTAATAATCTCTTTTTAAATAACTTGGAATAAAACCAGAAAGTTATAAGAAGAAAAAACCTAATATACAGGACCGAGCTAATAAACCTTATAGTTCCAACCTTTGAACCAAGAGACTCCAAACAAAGTCTTTAGAGACATATAAGGTTAACCTCTACAAATTGAAACGATCTTTTTACAGGCCATAAAGGTTGGCATCTACATTTTGGAATGATGAATAAGTCATTCAATAACCAACGGGTATAGTTAAGCCCGGGGTAATACATAAGCTACGTCTTCATCATTTCAAAGATGCGAGCGTAGTATACCATCGACCCTTGGATTTTTTCCTTAACATTCTTTGAGTGGGAAGTAATCCCTTGGTAGCCATGATGACCCTCTGTAAGTGGTGATAGAGGCATGGATTAGGTATGGAAGTAAAACTGTTAAATAAAATGGAGGAATAATAAACCCTAAATGATATATATATTACGCTTACGTGTGACGTGTTGGGGAAAAGCCACGTAGGTTCCCCACGTAGGGATTCCAATATCGACCACAATGTCTTGTATCAGTGACAAAGCCCGTGAGATAATGGAAAAGTTATATGGAAAACAATAACAAAAAACCCAACAATAAGTTTCACTGGATGCTTATGAATACTCACGGGATGAGTATTATGTTCCAGTAGTGGAAGTTGTGTGTTATGGTGGAGGCGAACTCCTCCGTTGGGTCATTACCATACCCGAGGTACTCAAGGACCTTGTTCCTGTAACAAAACAAATGATATACACAGAGTTAGAATGAGCAACAACGCATTGATTCCAAGAATACTTTGAAATCTTTCAAGTGTGTTACCAGTATGTGGAGAAAACGATAATGTTTGCAAAACAAAACCATACTTACCAATTAAATCAATGCCATAAAAAGGTTACAAAATATCTCAGGCTCAGAGGAGCTATAGCTCTACTCACGATATACCTTAACAAGTTTCCAAACAAAAAAAAGAAAGAATGTGAAATAGGGTTTAGCTTGCAAAGAGCCGAAGTCAAATTGATAGGTCGGACGATGCCAACGATGGGGTTGTTGAACATTAATGGACTATATATATATAATATTTTGAAAGTTAGTAGGGTGGCAAGGAATTAGTTGTAAGGGTATTATATGATAACAATTGGATCGTTTTTAGAGTGGGAAATATAATATCAAAAGAGTTGCTTTTAAGTCAAGTTCCCATGGTGCAAATAATATTTACACTTTCCTCTAGGGTAGGATTATATTTATATAATTACTCCATAATTAAGAAAGGTATGATTAACACCTGAAGGTGTTGATAGGAAATTATGACCAATAAGTATAATTAAGTATATTCCATCTGTAGTAGTGGTGTCATTATATATATAGAGTTATATATATGTATAAGTTTGAATTCAAATTATAATAGAGGAAGAATCATGTTGAGACCTTGAATACATATTTTACATAGATCAATATTTTAACTACTGGTAACTGAAGTAACAATTTTGATACTTAAGTTAAGAGGTAAAAACAAAATAAGATTGTGTTCGTGGTTAGTGAATATAAAGACAACAATAACAAGCTAACTTATACTTGAAATATTAAAGAAAAAAAAACTTATTTACCTATTTAAAATAGTGGCCGCAAGAGTGCTTTGACGAGCAATAACGATATGGGAAGTGTTGTTGGGGATCAAGCTAAGTTATACTTGAAATGTGAAAGAAAAAAAACTTATTTACCTATTTAAAATAATGGCTGCAAGAGTGCTTTGACGAGTAATGACGATATGGGAAGTGTTGTGGGGGATCGTTGCCTAAACTCTTAACCTCCCATATACAGAAAATAAAAATTGACACAATTAAAGTGTAGTATGGTCCTTAATGTAAATTAACACCGGAAAAACAACAATAGCCATGAGTATACTAATAATTGTTCGATCAATATTATTTCAAAAAAAAAATTCATCTGTTGGGTGATGTTACAAATGGTATGAGAGCATGATTCAGACACTGTGGTTTTATGAGCTAAAAACATAAATCGTTGTTCTTTTAAATAATTTTAATTAATGGAAATATTACAGATCTAATGAAAAAGAAATATGAACAATAAGTATGTGCTGTACTTACCAGAAACATAAATCATACCTTATGGCTGAGGAAACAAGAAAAAAACACCAAGTGGACCACATATGTACTTAGAATTAAATAGTGAGTGACCTCGGGATAATTCACTAGGGTTGTTTAAAACTATGAGAAGTATAAAGGAAAAATTGCATATTATTAAAGGAGATAACAAAAAACTATTGAAATCTATTAGGGAACATGAAGAACTAAATGACATCCTACTTAAAAGCATCACTAAGATAAAACATACTAAGAATGTAGGAAATTAGGTCTCTATTTATGAATATCATAAGCAAAAGGAACACCCAGAGTTTATTGATAAAACAACAATAATTACTGATGAAAGTAGCGAAGATAGTTATGAAAACAACACTTTACAGAAAAAAAAAACACATAAATCAAGAAACAAAACTGGCATAGTAATGAACTATATGGCGGATTTAAAAAGATAATACCACCCTATTTTGACACTGAGTATGAAGAAGTAGAATCTTGGATCCTAAATATGAGAAAATATTTCTAGAATTATAACTACCTGGGAAATCGAAGAGCTAGACTCGATATGTACTAGTTGAATGGTAAGGCCGCCATATGGTGGTAAGAGACCAAAAAAATGAACAAGGTTAGAAGTAGCGAATTAACATGGAATATATTTAAAAAGTTTTTCAAACATAAATATTTAACATAAAGGCATTATGATGAAAAATATAAGGAATTTTATGACCTTAAACTTGAACGAACAAATGAGGATAGAATATTTTGTTACCAAGTTTGTGAACATGATGCGATATGTGCCTTATCTCAGAGAGAAAAAGGGAAAAGTACAATGGTTTATGAGTTGTCTTCGCAAGTTTAAGCTATGTTTCCCCTATAGTAGAAGACTGTAAATTGAAGAAAGAAAAACATAATAAATCTTGGTCAGTACAACTAGCTACTAGAACAAAATGAAAGGTTGTTGAGTTGGTCAAAGAGTGCATAGTAACTATGGATGGAATGGAAACTAGAGTGGACTTGAATGTATTTCCGTTGGGATACTATGATTTACTCATAGGCATGTATTGACTTGAAAAACATGCAACTATTGCGAAATGTAGAAATAAAAATTTTGATTGTTTATATGAACTAGGACAAAGAAAAAATGTTAAGGGAATGCCTCATGGTGAGTCAATAAGAAATATTTATTCTTTACAACTGAAAATAAATCCAAGAAAGGGTTGTGAAATTTATTTTGTGCATATAAACAAAAATCAAGATAAAGTGGTTGAAAATCTATTGACTGATGATCCCATATTGCACAAATTTCAGTATGTATTTTGAGAAGAAATTCGAGGACTACCTCCTAGAAGGGACATAGACTTTACCATAGATCTAGTACCTGGATATGTGGTGGTGTCTAAATAACCCTACAAAATGATTGTTCCTGAGTTGACTGAAAATAAAATGCATCTTCAAGAGATGTTGGATAAAAAAACATTAGACCAAGTGTGTCTCCATGGGGAGCATTGATTTTGTTTGTAAGAAAGAAGGATGGAACTTTTAGGTTGTGTATTTACTACCAACAACTGAACAAAATGACGATCAAGAATAAGTATCCTTTTTCCCATATTGATGATTTGTTCGACCAGATTGGGGAGGATAAAATATTTTCAAAGATAGATATAAGGTTAGGATACCTTCAAGTTAGGATTAATTATGAATACATTCATAAGAATTATTTTAGAACCACATATGGGCACCATGAGTTTGTAGTGGTACCCTTTGGTCTGACAATTGCACCTACAAAATTTATGTGTTTAATGAATAATGTGTTAAGGAAAAATTTGGATAAGTTTGGGATTGTGTTTATAGATGATATCTTGATTTATTCAAATAATAGAGAAGAGCATGAAGAACATGTATGGTTGGTACTGCAAACATTAAAAGAAAATCGGTTTTACGCAAAACTTAGTAAATGTGTATTTTATCAGAGTAAAGTATAGTACCTAGGACATGTGATTTTAGGAGAAGGGATTTCAGTTGACCCTAAGAAGGTAAAATATATTGTAGATTAGCTAGTACCCAAAGATGTATCATATTCTAGATTCTTATGGGTATTATAGGATACTATCAGAAGTTCATTTAAGGGTTTTTAAAATTGGCTTATCCAATCACCTCTCTACAGAAAAAAGGGAATCAAATTTAAGTGGACTGAAAAGTATCAGGAAAGTTTTGAAAAAATAAAAAAATTATTAACCAACGCACCTATTCTAAAGGTAACAGATCCACACAAGGACTTTGTGGTATGTACTCATGCTTCAAAATAAGGAATAGTGGGCGTTTTAATGCGGGATGGGTACATAGTTGCATATGAATCGAGGAAACTAAAGACTCATGAAGTAAACAATGCAACTCATGATATGGAATTAACTACAATTATTCATGATTTAAAAATGTGGTGACATTAACTATTGGTTAGAAGGTTTTTCTTAAATTCTGACAACATTAGTATTAAGTACTTCTTTGAACAACCAAATCTAAATGCAAGACAAACAATATTCTTGGATTTCTTGAGTGAGTATGATTTTGAAATAAAACATATAAAAGGGAAAGAAAATAAGGTAGGATATGCACTCATAGGAAGTTAAATGCAATTTTCAGCAGCAATATAAAATATGATTTAAAAAAAAAATTGTAATAGCTACAGAAAAAAGATGAGGAATACATGAAAATTCGTGAAAAGTTTCAAAATAAACAACTAATTAATTAAGAGTAAAAATTTAGTTGCAATCAAGAGGATTTAGTCTTGTATAATAATATAATTTATATTCCAAACAATACATAATTGAAAAACTTAATATTGGAAGAAGTGCACAAGAAACCATATTCAGATCATCGTGGTTATCAAAAGACAATAACAAATTTAAAGAAAGAGAATATTTAGCCAAGAATGAGAACAAAATTAGTTGAATACCTTGCTAGGTGTCTAGAGTGCCAGCAAGTTAAGGCTGAGCACCATCACCCAACTGGATTACTGCAACATATACCCATTCAAGAATGGAAATGGGAAGTAATGAGTATGTATTTCATCATTGGATTACTTGTAACTGAGAATCATAATGATTCTATAATGGTTGTGATTGAAAAACTTACAAAAGAAGCACACTTTATTCTAGTAAAATCTACTTATAAGGCTATAAATATTGCATATATTTTTATGAAGGATATTTTCATGATTCATGGCCTACCTAAAATAAAAGTTTGTGATATAGACACAAAGTTCACTTCCAATTTCTGGAAGACCTTGTTCAGTGGCTTGGAGTTTTAGTATTGCTTATCATCCTCAGATTGAAAGTTAGAATGAAAGTACTAACGAAATTGTTCAGGATATGTTGTGAATGTATGTTATAGACTTCCCAAATAAAATGGGAATATTATCTTCATTTGGTTGAACTCACATACAAAAATGGCTATCATTCATCTTTAAATATGAGTCCTTTTGAAGTGTCATATGATAAAAGGTGTTGAACACAAGTTGGGATAATCGAGTTGCAAGGATCATTTTAGGGCCAGACAAGCTAAAAGAGATGGAAATGATAGTTCAGAAAGAAAAAAAAAAGTTGGAAAGTGCACATGACAGACACAAAATTTATGTAGATTTTAATAGAACACACACAAAGTTTGATGTTGGAGATCATGTCTACATAAAAGTGAAACCCATAAACATTTCATTTATACTTGGAAAAATATCTAAGTTTTCACCATGGTATTGTGGTCCTTTTAAAGTTTTGGACAAAGTAGATCAAGGTGGATATTGGTGGCCACCCACCTATTCCACTGACTCAAAGAATAGTTTTCATTTTGGCAGTTGTTTCCTAGTTTTTTAGGTTCTAAATGTTTGGGGTCGTTTTGAGGCCCTAAACATTGTTTTTTGGGCACACCATAGTCACATTGTAGAAATTCTCCACAGTGTGATGACAATATGTGTAGTCTTCATATAGTTCTTTCCAACAAGATATTGTATGCAAAAGTTATGACCCAGGAAAGTTGATGTACCAACGTACCCCATTTGGGACCAAATGAATTTTGGCGCTTCATCTCCTAGGGTTATGATTTTGGATGTTTATAGTTTTATCATTTATGATTTATGTTAAAAAGGCCTTTGGAGCCTCATTTTAACCATATTATTGTGAATGAGAGTAGTCGTCACATCTCTTCTCGGAGATAAGCTGCCACCATTCTAGGAATTTTGTTTCAGTATGCATTTTTACAGTTTCAACATATTCTCTTTATTAATAGAATTCAAGTTTTATTGTATCTCTGTGTATTCTTTTGTTATACATATGTATTCCATTTCATTCCATTTATAAATCCAGATCAGTGGTATCAGAGTGGTCTGATATTTATTGTTTCTATGTGCATGTCTCCAACGAGTTTAGGGTACAAGGAGTTGGGACTCAAATTGGTTCAGAGCTTGCAAAACCGTCCCCACCAACCATGATGGCCTCCCATATAGGAAGAAAAGAGATATGATGGAGCATGGGATCTTTTTAAAATGTTGCTCGGGGAAGCCCTTGTGAGACAAAGGAATGTGATGATGGATAAATTTGCACAGATCCTTTGACGAGTGACAAAAGGAGACACATCTTCATCAAGAAACCGCGTTTCCCCCTTCAAGGTAAAATTCAATTTTGATATCCCCTTATTTCAAGTCTAGATTAATAAAAATGTTGTACATAAATGGTTGAATATGCTAGAAAGGTATTTTTTGGTCCATAATTTTTTCGTTATAGATAAGATTACCTTTGTGCTCCTTAAGGTTGTCCCCCATGTCAAGGATTGATCGGAAACTTACTATGAGCAAAGCGCCATTGAGGAATCTGCAATATTTGTGGTCACCCCCACTTGGGATTCTCTCAGGGATGATATTAAGGAAAAATACTACTCTGTAGGAAGATACGATGACCAATATATTAGATGGACCACACTGCAATAGGAAAGGGAGTAGACAGTACCATATTTCACAAATATATTCCATACCTTGCACATAAATCTAAGTATCAAGGAATCCAAGAAACATATGGTGCTCAAGTAGCATGAATGTCTAAATATATTCATCCAAACATAAATGGAGTTTATGCACATCTCATCACTGGGCACGACATATTGATATGCTATTAAAATTGAGCAAACATTTAAACAAAAGAAGAAGGAGTTTGGATCTAAAAATTCCTCAGAGTAGAAGTAGGGAAAAGGAGGCCCCAACTCACAGAAAAAATGACAGAGAAAGGATGGACCCCCTCAGGAAAACTAGTCGAAGCCACAAACAATGAAGGGTAATGAGAAAACAAAGAAAGACATTGGGAAGTAGTGTGAATTTCATAAAATACTCTGCCATAACACTGATGATTGTCACTCGAAATAGTCTTTGGTGGATGAGTTTAAATACTTAGAGTCAGAGGTAGGTTCCGACTTTGAATCAATCTAGAAAAAGGGAAGCAAATCATTGACACAGAACAAAATGCCACTATCGCTACCACCAAGGTCCAGCCAAGTGAACTAGAGGAACCAGAGGAAGGTGAATGCTTTTTTCACTCACAGATGTGGGTGATGGGTGATCCACTACATTTCATTGTCAATAGAAGAAATCAAAAGAACATGATCTCAGCATATATCGTCAAGTAGTTGAACCTACCAACGACACCACACCCATATCCCTACACCATTGGGTTGCTCCGCCAAGGAAGAGACCTTTGTGTAAGCTAACAATTATGTCTTTCCTACAGAATCAATCCATTCAAGGATCAAGTATTGTGTGATATTTCCCTCTTGAAGTTTGTGATGTTATTTTCAGCCAACCATATTTGTGGAAACGACATGTTGTATATGAGTCTAGACCAGGAATTGTTATTATTACTTTAGGTAGAAAATTCTACAGGAAACCAGAGATAGCTCCACCTATTGCTATTTCTTTGATATTTGCTAAGAAATGAAGGAAGGTTATTTCTGAGACCGAGAATTTTTTTCTTCTTCATGATTCTCTCTCAAAGTGAAAAGAAGGTAGCAGGCACATCCATGGACTCTGCACATGTAATGAGCCCTTTGTTATGACATCAATGTGGTGAGTACATTAGAGATACTTTTTTGTTTCTTTTGAAACATCATTAGAACAAGTGTTACACAAAAAATAAATACACTAATAATTATACATTATTTTCTTATTCATATCATTACAGAACAAGAATCATTTACAACATCATCATACTAACAGATTAATCATATCAACTCAAGATAACAAGATGTCCATCCGCCCAACATGGATGATTTTAAGGATGGAAATTTATTTTAAAATGTAGAAACCTTGGCGAATATTATTAATCCTTCATATGCCAACTATTAAATGTTTGGAAATATTTTTGTATAAATATTCAAATTTCTAAGGATTTTATATAGTTTGTATAAATGTTTGGCGATTTTTAAGGTAAAATAATTGTATCATATATAATTTGGGCGAATAATTTTTACAATAGCGAATATTTTTTTGGGAAAAAACATGGAAAATTAAACCATGAACGAAATTTGGCCACTAAAATCATACCTACACTGCAAGGTTAGGACCTCTAAGACACATAATCAACACTCAAATCCAGGATTCATGCCATTGATTTTGACCATTTAAAATCTCATGACTGACCACTATTCTCAGGAACATGGAAGTATCTATTCCTGTAACCAACTCTAATCTAGAATCAAAACTAAATATAATGGTAAGTCACTTAATCGTAATGCAATTTAACTCATTCAATAACTCATTATTCTAGACATATTTTTTCCTTTCATTAATAATTGCAACAACATTATTTATTTATCATCTAGATAATGTGTTTCTCTTTAAGAATATCCCAATATCTTGTATTCAACATTTAATAAATTTTCTTCCCTTAAGAATACAAGCAAATGAGTAATTATTCATTATCTAGACAAATATACCTTCTCTATAAACACAAATAATTATTGTTCACTATCTATACAAATTTACCTTCTCATTAAGAGTACTACATATAATTTATTCAACATTTAATAAAAAAAAATTCTCTTTCTCATTAAGAAAGCCACAAATGATTTATACTCAACATTAAGCAAATACAAATCACCTTCTCATTAACAATACCACGAATGATTTATGCTCAACATTAGAAAATACAAACCACCTTCTCATTTAGATTACCACATATAATCTGTATTAACAATAATAAGTTTCTTCCCTTAAAGAATACCGGTAACCCTTAATTATTCAATGTCTAGATAAGTGTTAATAAACGACAATATTGCCTACTTCAAGATCGAGTTTTCAATGAAAACAACGACTAAAGAATATCAAACTTCGGAGGGTAAAATCGTTTGTAGTGACTCTAGTCGTCAAGTGAGAAGAAAACAATCTCACGAAGATTTAACGTCAGGGTTAAATTTATCGTTGCAACACACAATACATAAATGAACACAGAGATAAATTAAATATACATTGATTCTAAATCCTAAACTACAAAGTCGTCATTTAAGTTTCCACCAACCAACAATTTTTGAAAAACGAAGGGATCTACAATCTAAATCTTCACTGATCCCAACAAAATCAAAATAAAATTAACAAATGCCTAGTCGCAACTATAAGACTTTCAACTTCTTGGAATACAAAAGCTTTTACCGTGACCATCAATAGTTAAAATGGATTTAACAATTTTTACTACAACCATTCATATTTTCAAAACTTCCAATTGAAAATGGTATTATGAGACCCAATGAATTTCAGCCTTTAAATTACAATAAACCTACAAGCCATACGAACTTTAATTTCTGAAAATGCGATATAAGTATTATAATCACTCCGAATTCTAATTCGGATTGCACATAATAATTTCAGAGACCATATAATATATAACTCGGATTCATAATAATTGACAAGAGCAATAAGAATCAAATTATGATTATAAATCGTAATTTGATTTGCGACGATAATATAACTTGAAATTCCAAGGCACACCATAGATCTACATCGACTACGCAAATTCTATATTCCAAAATTGCTTAATAATTTTGTAGTAACTAAAAAAAAATGATCTTTGGATTACTAAAAAATCTACAGCAAAAATACTCAATTTAAATCCATAGTTACACATAGCTACATAATGATTTACAACTCTAATTTACAAATTAATTTTACTACAATAAACTTTTCAGAAATAAAATCCCAGAAGTAAGAAGAAAGAGAATTGACGATGTCCTTCAAAGACTTGTGCTCCTCCTGTTCTCCTCGTTGCTAATCCCCAAACTTGATCGGTACCTTCCAACCAATGTTACGGGTATTATTCTTCCCCCTTAGTGCCACGAGCCCCAAAGGGGCCACACACAAGAAACCAACAATCAATAGCTCCAAGGCTTGCTTTGCAAGGAAGAGTTTCCACTCTTTCTACGTTCTTGGTATCCCAACTCTTACAAGTAAAACACAGTCCACAAAATCTTGGCAGCATAACATTACTAGAAATAAGTGAGATCCATTTCTCTTGTACCACATTTGTTTTACAGAAAAATCCCCAATGACACATGTCCTTATGCACAAATAATTATCTTTTTAATTAATTTAATTAGGATTATTCACCCACACACTTGTCACACTCTCCCCAAGTTGCACAAGTAATTACCATTTTTATTTTAGTTAAAAAGATAAATTCCCTCACATTCCCCAATGTGTTCCTATTTCCTCTCTTAGTTGTACCTTTGTTTCCAAAATTTTCATTTAATGAATGTCTCCTAACTAGATTTTAGTTAGAGTTGGATTAAGTGTCTTCTTCTAGTTAGACTAGTGGTAGCTTGACTCAAGATACTATTCTATGTGTACACCTATTCTCTCATATTATTAATTCTTCTATTTTTTTTAAATCCACTTTATTACTTTCATGCACACATGTGCATTTTATCCAATATTTAAAGTTTATTTCCCATTTTTCCTAGAGTTTTATTATACTCTCAGATCTTTTAACTTATGCCATAATTCATTTAGTCCTTTGTTTAAATTCAAACTTAGAATTAGTCTTAGACATAGGCTTAGAATTTTGTTAGGATTTAATTAACAATTTACTATTTACTTAATTATTTTAATATAACAAGGTCCAAACATTTATTGACTCAAGTTTTAATTACGAAACGTGCCCTTGAAGGCGCACCTCCATGCTCCAAGGTTGCCACTTGCCTTAGGATGGTGTTGGAATTTTTTTTGACCTATTGGAGGCAAAACTCCATTCAGATGACGTTGTGAGAGAAATAAATACTTCACCTTATTGTGCACCACTTAGAAATCTTTGTGAGCCACTGTCTCAATCCACCCTCACGACATTGTGGACCTCTTGAACTAGGTAATCGTTAAACTACATTTTATAGCACGATGAGAGTGTTAGTATGATATAACAATGACATTGCCACACACCTCCCTCAATGTATGGTTTCTATGCATGACCCGTTTACTCCTTATGTGACTCAGATTAACAAGCATCGTCAAGCATGCATCTACTGATAAAGACACTCTCAATAATCCATATAAATAAATCATATTGAAATCAATCATATGTCACATGTGTGTAAAATGAAATACTAAAAAAAACACAATCCACTCCCTCACTCAATCTGGAGTACAAGGAAGTCCATTGATCCCATCAACCTCCATAACCTGTCATGTGTCCTACACACTTAGGAAAACTCGTTAATACCATCTGCCAATACATATACATGAAAATAAAACTAGGTCACAATACATCATCACCATTGTTGAGTCTCCGTTTTGACACCCCTATTACCTTATCTTATATCTTGGATAATTTTACCTCTCACAAATGCATATTTTGTCTATTTCTTCCACAAACCTACCTTGTTACCTTATTCATATGCACATAATGATGTAACCCATGTTGAAAACATGATTTGTTTGATTTCTTAATTAGATTGGGATTAAATGATTGTTGTTTATGTTCCTAAATTACTTTGATTAATTTAAACAACGTTCATGACAAGGATTTATCTCATCTGAGACTCATCCACGGGGCTCGTCCAGTACTCCCCCTATTCCAGTACTACAATATTGTAATTGTGTTGGTTCGGTGGTCTACCTATTCCAGTAATTTGTCTATTATTGCAAGTGTGCTAGTCCGACACTTCTCCTATTCCTGTACTTCGTCTATTCTAGTACCGACTCTGCGTTGATCTAGTACCAAGATCTATTAATGTGTTAGAATTGTACCAACTTTGTGTTGATCTGGTACCAAGATATGTTACTGTATTAGTTCAATACTAAACCCGTTTCTATAGGATTGACGTTTTGAATGAGTACACTAGCGATGGCTCCAAGAAATTGGTTGGCTAGAAACATATTTAGTTCGTTTAAAGACAATGATAGACTATGATATGATTCATCACTCAAGCACTTTGTTTCATGAGGATGAAGCTCTTTCCATGAGATACGATTTGATAACGAATTGTAATATTTTTTCAAACATTTGATATTATCTTCAAACTTTGGTTGTAACAATTGATCTTATTTAAGAAGAAACTATGTAGATGCTGGAGGAGAGAATTTTCATATAATGTTAGGTTGTCGTATTTCATCTTAAAAAATATAGATTTCTTATAAACTGCTACTTGTTGGCTGAAGGTTAATACAAATTTAGGTTCAATGATTTTATGCATTCTTTAGACTATGATATTTTGTGAGTTTTAATAGCTTCCTTGTTTGTATCGGCAAGGGCCCACTGATCCAACTTGGTAAGTCTGTTGTAAATTATTAATGTAGTTTTTCATTTGTGCACATGTTTGTTATTTATCTGGTACCTATTCTTGCATCTATTAATTCGATTTTTTGTTAAGTTTTAATTCAAATTTACATAGTGTTGATATCGTATTGTGATTGCTAGACATTTATGAATGAGTTGCAAATTTAATTACACTGTTGCGATTTCTTTCAGAATTTATATAGAAGTCTTAAGTGTGTTAGTACAGGAGAAAATCGAGAGTCCATATTTCATATTACATGAACCAACAAATGGAAAGTCTCGATAAGATTTATGCTTCATGTGTAGAAACAAAGTACTTTTTTAGAATTGCAAGATTATAAAATTGTATTGAATTTCCTTTTGTGATGCATCAATTGATTTTGAAGAGTGTGCAAAATTAGGTAAGAATTTCTTGCAAGTTTGAAGTGATTTATTACAGGAGTGATATTAGACTTCATCTCTCACCCTTCATGCATCAGTAATTAATTCTTTCAATTATAATGACCGTCTCCTGTATTGAGGAAGGAAGTTTTGATTAGAATTGGTTAGGTCATGATTGGTTTCTTTCCAAGAGTAAATAGAGTGAATTGTCAATTGTTATGTGAATTCAATTACTACAGGAAGGAGTGTCTCAGTTCATCTCTTTATTTCACGATCCTATAATGAAAAAACTTGTTATTTGAGAAAGAACCTTTTTCAACCGAGTGTTTTCTTGAGATTTTTACTATGATATTTATCTTCTAGTTTAATGTTGTGTCAAGAATAGTATTCAGATGTTCCAAAAATAGAGTATTTTGTTATTGATTGTTTCTTGATTGAGCTAAATACAACAGACATAGATATATTACCTATTTTTGGCACATACAGTGTAAAAAATCTATTGATTATGAATCTCGGTCGATAATTTATGTTTGGTAATATATTATCCATATAATTTCATCAACATTTTGGTGTCGTTGTCGGGGAGTTGTAAACGGTAATAGGTATTATTTGAATTAGATTGCTTTAATGATTTTGGATTAGTTTTATGGATGACCTAAGGGAGGAGAGAAGACATTAATACATGAGGGAAGAGCCCACACATCCACTTTAGTGGGGTTGCTCCAAAGTTAGGTTGTCCTCTCCCTTTTATGAATAAGTGTTTTTATTTTAATGCAAGTGTGTTTCTCCTTATTTTATGCAAAAATGTGTTTTTATTTATGAAAATTTAGTTTTATTTATGACGAGCTAACTTGTGCGAAATGATAACCTGGTGACAGCAGGGTCCTAGTAACATAAGGAGTTCAAGTTTTGTGTGTTTTGTTTTTGCAAATAGTTTTGATTTATTAGTTTTAAAATTCAAATATTTGATGATAAATAATTTTTGGAGTGTTGTAAGAACCCTAAAGTACTAATTTGTGTTGCGAGACAGGTATTGTCAACCAGCTAGAGTAATTCATGGATGATCGAGAGCTTGAAGAACATCCCTCCAAGAAATTTCTCACATTCTAAAAACAACTGGAATACCCGCCTCTCAGGAAGAGCATATCTTGACAACAATAAATAATTTATTTGTCTCTTCACAAGAAGATTTAGAAGTCCCTTCATATTCCTCTTGTCAATTTGTTTAGGAGACTAAAGAATCATGGATAGAATTCAATGGAGAGAAACCATTGGAACCTGAGATTGAGGAGTTCTTAGAATTCCTCTCAATAGATCCTATGTGTACTACAAAGGCCAATCATCTTGAAGAAGATACTCTGCATAGCATGGAAAGGAAAAGGAGGAAATGTTGTGTGACCTAAACAAAGAAGGGAAACAATAATATATTTATACTATTGAAAGATGGTTCCAGTTAGTTGTTAGGTCACACTACTCTTTTACTTTTCATTATTGTTTGATCTCATCATCAAAGAAATTGGTCCATCATACTCCGATATGCATTAAAATTTGTATTTTAAACCCAAGTATGAATATATTTCTAACCCTGCTACGCTCATGGATTCACTGGAAGTATTCATATACCTAAAGGGCATTTTTTTTTGTTCAGTTAGAGTAGGATAAGTAAAAAAATAAATGAATTTTGCACATAAGTGAAATGAAAAATATCTTTCATACTTTTCATAAATGTGAATTTCAAAAGCTAATAAAGCAATCAGTTTAAGATCTTTTGTTCCTATAGTAGACTTTCTTCTAAAAGTTATGATAATTTTGTTTGGAATTTTATGAGAAGGTAATCTTTTCATCCTCCGAATGCACACATAATACTGGAAGGGTTTCAAAAGCGGAGAAGGCATCCTTGCCAATGGAAGATAACACTTAAGGGAGTTCTTCATGACTTATTTCTTCAAATTTCGTCTTTTTCCTTAAGTTGTTAAAAACAAATGTATTTGTGCTTTATCATTACCTATCTATTTTAATACCACTATTTGACAAGGATGTTGATTAAGTGATATTTTTAATAGAAATTAAAGCTGAATGTCAATTCCAAACTATTTCATTCATAGCTAATAATTCAAATTTTGATATTTTCCCCAAACTCTCTATTTGTAAGCGTGAATAAAAATCTAGTTTCAATTAGTTCTAATGGTTTGATTTTTTTCATATGTTCGCAACCCTTTCAACAACCTTTTTTTAATGTCTCACATTGTTTGCATGAGGCCATGCAAAATCTCAGGCATGAGGGAGTGGTTGCTGAGACCTTCATATTATTTTGCAACTTCCATCGGTAAGGCCAAATCAACACATTCAGTGCTGGAATTTGATAGTCATTTCCAGAATTTTGGTACCATTCCATTCCGATACTGCAGAATTATGTTCTGGTACTGTTCTGTTCCGGTACTGCTCTGTTCTGGTACTCTTCTATTATGGTACTAGTACTATGATCACTATAAGCCAATAAGAATGGCATCTACCATGTATAAGTTTATTCCTTTATCTAGTATTGGTAGATTACTTATGGAAAATGAGCCTAATGGAGTTTTCTTTAAGTTTTTCACACTCCTAAAAATTTAAAACACTAGCGAGAAGGAACTGGCCCGGGCTTGAGAAAAATACACAGGACAATAGATGGAGTTTTCTTTAGGTTTTTCATACTCCATAAAACTGAAAACACCGGCAAGCATTAACTAATCTGAGCTCGATAAAAATCCACAGAACAACAGTAGTTAGGTTTATTTTCTAATAAAATGGAAGTGGAAATAGAAGAAGTGCTTATTTTGGTTCCATAAAGAGGAGGATTATGAGTTCCATCATGAGGTTGTCCAGCGACATAGTGCCTTCTTGTTATAGATATTGAATCCCAACCATTGAATTATTTTGCCTCATTTTTTACTTATGCTACAATTTCAGAGTTTCTGTAATAATGTATTGTTTTTGGTTTTACCTATATGGTCCTACATCAAAATAAATTCACATGTTATCCTCCATAAGAAGCAACAGATGCCGGTAATTGGTACAAAATGAAGCCTACAAAGTTCCAGTCTACAAAATACGCCACCAGGTAACTTATCCAATTTTCATTGGGTACCAGAATAAAATTATGTGGTAATCTGGTATTGGATACAATCTTTGTGTTATTCTCATACTAGATAACATATTTGTCCTCTTCCGGTACTATAAATATTCGCCTCTATGTTCATCCGGTATTGAGGAAGAAGGCCTATGTTGGTGCAATACTAAGTTGTGGTCTGGTACTGATAATGAAGCGTGGTATCTCATATCCTATACTCAATAATTTTCCTGCTTGATACAAATCTTTCAGGTAATAAGAGGTATAAGATTACAATTTATTCCTTTTATTAAGAATCATGATAATTGTGTTCTAGACGTGTGGTTACTCTCATGCATCTACATTACATCAATTATTACAAGTTCCCTAACATGAACTTTTGTGCAATTCCTCATTAGATTTTGTGCTAAAGAAATCTTTTACCTGCACTTGAATCCCCTAGAGTAAAAACAAAGAAGATACAAAAAAACAAAACTCCAGAGCCTACACCTCAATCCTCTAGGGTAAAAAGAACATATGTGTAGGAACAACAGGTTTTGATATCTACATCTTATACTAAAAAAAAGAAGAGAAAGTTGTTTGAATAAATTTTCACTCCTATCAGTAAACTTGAGGAAGCCTCACATCCTGTACGAAGAACTACAAGAAGCATGACTAAACATATCATCATTCCATCTGTTTCTTCTTTTCCCAAGGAAGCAATTGACATTTTGACTTCTCTGGAGAAATAAGATTTCTCTGAGGAAACGATTAGAGAAACTGAGGAACCGGTAATAAAGACTTTAAAGGATTTGAGAAAAGAGGTGGAAGCTCAAGAAGAGATAACTGAGAAAGAAACCATATCTGATCCTTTCAGTTCCTTGACCAAGCAACAATTAGTATTAAAGGTTGGGAATCTTACAAAACATAATGAAAAGTTAAAGGAGGAAGTAGCAGAATATAAACTTTTGGATAGACATATTAAACAAGAAAATGTTCAATTAAAGGAGCACAATCGCAAACTACAGGAGGAGAAAGAAGAAGTTTCTTCTAAGGTTAACAAAGTTTTGTCTCTGATCCAGTACACCAGGGTTATCAAGAAGGATCTTAAGTGTGAGGTCTCTAGTTTCAATATTTTACAACGAGACAAATGATGTTCAGACAGGATGGAAGATAGTTTCAATTTTGCAAATTTTCAATACCAGTTTCAACATTTTTGCATGAGGCTATGCAATGACTAAAGCATGGGGGAATGTTGGGTCTCTGTTTTGACATCCCTATTACCTTATCTTATCTTCTATATTGGTCAATTTTACCTATGAAATATGCATATTTTGTCTATTTCTTCCACAAACCTACCTTGTGACCTTATTCATATGCATAATGAGGTAACCCATGTTGAAAACATGATTTGTTTGATTTCTTAATTAAATTGGGATTAAATGATTGTTGTTTATGCTTCTAAATTACTTTGATTAATTTAAGAAATGCTCATGATAAGGCTTTATCTCATCTGAGACTCATCCTCAAGGCTTTTCTGGTACACAGCCTATTTCGGTACTACAATATTGAAACTTTGTTGGTCCGGTACTCCGCCTATTCTGGTAATCCATCTATTATTACAACTGTGTTGGTCTATTACTCCACTGATTCTGGTACTTTGTCTATTCCAGTACCAACTTTGCATTAATCCGGTACTGAGATTTGTTACTGTGTTAGTCTGTTACCAACTCTGCATTGATCCGGTACCAAGATCTGTTACTGTGTTAGTCTGGTACTAAACGCACTTCTATAGGATTGATGTTTTGAATGAGTACACTGGTGATCACTCTAAGAAATTGGTTGTATGGAAGCATATTTGATTCATTTGAAGACCACAATAGACTATGATATGCTCCATCACTCATGCACTTCGTGTCATGAGGATGAAGCTCTTTCCATGAAATACAATTTGATAATCAATTGTAATATGTTTGCAAACATTTGATATTATCTTCAAACCTTGGTTGTAACGACTGATCTTGTTTAAGAAGCAACTATGTATATTCTCGAGGAGAGAACTTTCATATAATTTTAGGCTTTTGTATTTCATCTTAAAAAATATGGATTTCTTGTAAACTACTACTTGTTGGCTGAAGGTTAATACAAATTCGGGTTCAATGATTTTATGCATTCTTTAGACTCTTATATTTTGTGAGTTTTAACAACTTCCTTGTTGGTATTGCGAAGGGCCCATCGACCCAACTTGGTAAGTCTATTGTACATTATTAATGTAGTTTTTCATTTGTGCACATTTTTTTTATTTATCCGGTACCTATTCTTGCATCTATTAATTCAATTTTTTGTTAAGTTTTAATTCAAATTTACATAGTGTTGATATCGTATTGTGATTGCTAGACATTTATGAATGAGTTGTGAATTTAATTACATTGCTACTATTTCTTTCAGAATTTATTTAGAAGTCTTAAGTGTGTTAGTACAGGAGAAAATCGAGAGTCCATCTTTCATATTACATGAACCAACAAATGGAAAGTCTCGATAATATTTATGCTTCCTATGTAGAAACGAAGTAGTTTTCCAGAATTGCAAGATTGTAAGATTGTATTGAATTTCCTTTTTTGATGCATCAATTGATTTTGAAGAGTGTGCAAAATTATATAAGAATTGCTTGCAATTTTGAAGTGAGTTATTACAGGAGTGAGATTAGACTTCATATCTCACCCTTCATTCATCAGTAATGAAGTCTTTCAATTATATTGATTGTCTCCTGTATTGATAAAGGAAGTTTTGATTGGAATTGATTAGGGCATGATTGGTTTATTTCCAAGAGTAAATAGAGTGAATTGTCAATTGTTATGTGAATTCAATTGCTATAGGAAGCAAGGTATCAATTCATCTATTTATTTCACAAGCCTATAATGAACATACTTTCTATTTGAGCAAGAAACGTTTTCAACTGAGTGTTTTCTTGAGATTTTACTATGAGATTTATCTTCTAGTTTGAAGTTGTGTGAAGAATAATGTTCAGATATTCCAAAAACAAAGTATTTTGTTATTCATTGTTTCTTGATTGAGCTAGATACAATAGACATAGATAGATTACCTATTTTCGACACATACAATGTAACAAGTATATTGATTAGGAATCCTGGTCAATAATTTATGTTTGGTAATATATTATGCATATAATTTCACCAACAATCATCATTTATAATCAATAATCAATACGAAATCACAATGTACCATAACCATATCACTTGCATGCAGGTGTCTGCAAAGAATAAGTCAATAAAATGTGCTCAGTCGAGAAAGATGTTACATACACCCCCCTCTTGTTTTAAACTTCGTCCCAAAGTTTGTATAATATATAATGCAAGTACATAAATGTATATGTCATAGATATCAATGGTTAATCTATCAAACAAGTAAGGAAGTTGTTGACGCATCTCATATGCATCCTCAGGTAGCCAAGTGTGGACTATAGTTGTCCCACTTCACCTTGACCTAATCAACTATTCGACATCGTAGTTGTCGAATGTGATGGTCCAGAATGCAGATTGGCTCTTCCATGAGAGCACCCTCACTCGACACCTATAAAAAAATCATGCCAATAACATGAGACAGATCACTAATATAATGTTGCAACAAATACATGAAATACATCGTGCATATGCCTCAAGGAATCATGAAAGGCTAGTAGGTAAGCCATGGGTACCTTATTTTACACAACCATGAAAGTTCCCACAAACCTAGGAGAGAGTTTATCACCCTTCTCAAACTTGATCAAACTCTTGTGCAGTTTTACCCACAAGAAAACTTTGTCGCCAACTTCATAACTGCAGTCAACGTGATGTACATAAAAATAACTCTTATGTCAATATTGCACTTCTTTAATAATCTATCTTATTGATTTCATTTGTTCTTCCATTTCTTGGATCACTTCTAGTCCCACTAGGACCCTATCCTCAAGTCAATTGCAACTGAACGAGGTTTGACACAGTCGCTCGTAAAGAAACTCAAATGGTGCCATCTTAATCTTACTCTGGTATTTTTTGTTGTAAGAAAACTCTACCAAAGGCAGGAAATCTTCCCAACGTTTCAGTTGGTCCATCACATACATACACAACATATCCTCCAAAATCTGGTTTGTTCTCTCTATTTTTTGATCTGTCTTAGGGTGATATGTTGTACTACAATTTATTTGTGTTCCCAAGCCCTCTTGGAAACTGGTCCAAAACCATCCTATAAACACCGATCCTCGATAGAATATTATCTGTCTTGTTACACCATGTGACCTCACAATATCGCTAACAAAAACTATAGCTATGTCTGGCACTTGATACATTGTATGCACTAGAATACAATGTGCACTCTTCATCAGAGTGTCAACTACCACAAAAATTGAATTGTGTATCCTTGCCTTTAGTGACAACCCAATGATGAAATCAATCGAAATGACCTCCCATTTTGATTTAGGAATAGAGTGTGGTTGTAACAATCCTACCGGATGTCTATGTTCATCCTTCACTGGCTGAAATTCTAGACATCTCGCCACATAACTTACAATGTATGATTTCATTCCTTTCCAGAAGAATACAGGATTAAGGTCTACCTTCATATTCGTGACTCTCAAACGAGCCATGTAAACTGCTTAATTATGAGTTTCACTCAAGATCAAATTTCTTAATTAGGCATTAGGTGGTACATAAATTTTGTTGTTAAATATCAACAATTTGTCGTTGTAACCTTCAAATTTCGGTACCATCATGGTATTTTTTCCAATATTATCCTTAATTATTTATACCAGTCATCGTTTATCTGTAAAGATAAAATATTTTCTCAAAGATTCATCTTAAGAGGTATTACTGAGAATATGTGTGGTCTTTGACTCAATGCATCTTCCACTCTTCTTACTATTCCCTTAATGTAAGTATCTCAAAGTTGTATTCTCTAAGTAGTTGTGACCAACACCTCTGTTGTGCGTTCAATTCACTCTAATTAAATATATACTACAATCCATAGCGATTTGTATTTAATTCGAATTTTCATCCAATTAGATAATTTCTCCAAACTCTCAAGGCATATACAATTGCTAATAACACAAAGTCATTTGTTGCGTAGTTCTCTTCATGCTTTCTCAATTTCCTTGAAATGTAAGTGATCACTCGACTGTCTTCCATCAAAAATATGCCTAAACCTTCCTTGGATACGTCTGTGCATACAAAGAATTCTTTGTCCATGTCGGGGACCTTCATTATCAGCATTGTCATCAACAACTTCTTGAGCTTTTGAAATGCTTCCACTCATTTCTCTGTCCAAATGAACTTCCTATTTTTCTTCTGCAATTCTGTGATCAAATTTTCTATCTTCGAAAAACCTTCAACAAATCGTCTATAATATTCCACTAAACCCATAAATATACATAATTGTTGTATGTTTTTCTGTGCTTTCCATTCCATAAAGGCCTCTAATTTTGTTGGATCTACATTGATACCTTCACCATATATAATATATCCCAAGTAATGAATCTTCGATTGGTAAAAATAACATTTTGATAGCTTCCCATACAATTTGTTTTCTCTTAGACACTGTAGAACCAATCTCAAGTGTTCGTCATTATCTTCTTTCTTCCGAGAATAAATCATCATGTCATCAATAAATAATTGAACAAACTTGTCCAAGTATTTGAGAAACACCCCATTCATCAAACTCATGAGTACCCTTGGGGCATTTGTCAATCTGAATGGTAAAATTGTAAACTTATAGTGTCTAAATATCATCTTAAATGTGGTATTGGGGATATCTTCCTCCTTAATATGTAATTGATGATATCCTGATCTCAGGTCGATCTTCTAAAACACCATTTCTCCCTTCATATGATCAAATAAAACATCTATTCTTGGAAACAGGTATTGATTCTTGATCATCGTTTTGCTCAATTGATGATAGTCAATACAAAATATCCATGATCCATCCTTCTTTCTCACAAAAATAACTGGCACACACCAAGGAGACACACTTGGACATATAAGTCCCAAGTCCAACATCTCCTTCAATTGAATTTTCAGCTCCCGCAATTCAGGTGTCGACATTCAATATGGCATTCTCTCTATTGGTTCATTTCCAGGTTTCAAGTCTACTGTAAACTCCAACTCTCTCTCTGGTGGTAAACCTGGTAACTGTTCTGCAAATACTTCTGCAAACTCTTGTACTACAGGAAGTTTTTCTAATTCTTTTGCTTCACCCTTTTTGTTTAGCACTAATATTACATATAGATTTCATCCTTTGTGCATACTCTTATGCAATTGTAGGGAATAAATAAACCTCAAGGACACTCCCTGGTTTCTCCCTACAATTACTCTACTCTGTCCCAAATCATCCGTCAAAATTAATCATGAACTGTTACAGTTCAGGATTGCGTTATGCGATTCTATCCATTCCATACTAATCACTATTTCATAAGATCCTAAGATTGTGACATAAATATCTACCTTCATAACAAAATATCCCAAGCTAATACTACAGTCCGTAACCTTTCCACCAACCTTCTATTTGGAACCAAATGTCATTTCTACGTATCCGAACTCGTCTTGCTTGACTGCCTTTACCTTAATTCTCTTTAGTGCTACACTAGAGATAAATCTCTCTATAACACCTTGATCTATCGAAATACTAAAATTTTGGTCAGCGATTGTACCTGACATATCAAGCACAGTGGAATGGTGCTTTGCTTGGCCATTGTTCACTTTTGTGTGTATCCTATGAGCCTTTCCAAAATCTCCAACAATAGTGGGTCCTGATGATGTAGTTTCTCTATCCTTCTCAATCGTATAGTCCCACTGGTAATGTGGCTCTCCACATTTTCATCATCCAGTCTTCGGTCTAGTGCTCATGGTCCTCGAAGTAGAAGTTGTTGGCCTAACAGTCTGTGATCCTCATATGTTTTGTTGAACATGCCTAAAATGTTGTTCCTGCTACAGACGATGCTACTTCTATTGTGGTCCTATGTAAGGAGTCCTTTGTCGAGGAGCCTCTTGTCTCGGTGTTGAAAACATAGGTCCTTTAGGCGTATCTCTATCCCTAGATGTTTGTATGACTAGTGTCTGATTTTGTTGTTCTCCTAGTGTCGTCTTTCTAGTAGGTCTAGAAGGATTCCTTCTCTGACCCCCACTGTTTAGTTCTACCTCAACCATGAGGGATTTCTAAAATTTATCATCCAACACCTGAGGCATTAGAATCTTCACTTTCACATGGATGTTGAAGTTAAGGCCGAACACAAACTTGTTGAACTTTAACTGCTCTGTGTTCAGATGTGGAGCATACCTAAGTAGCTCCATGAATTTGGCCTCATACTTTGACATCGTATGACCACCCTCTTGTAAGGAGTTGAACTGATTAAGATGGAACTCAATGAATTCCTTGGAAAAGTACCTCTCCCAGAACCATTTCGTGAACAACTCCCATGACACATCTTCGACGACCATGTTCAATTGAGGTATGAGATTCTTCCACCATAGAAGAGAAGTCCCCTTTAGTTGAAATACTTCCATGTGAACTTTTATTTTGGAGGTGTAATTGTGAAGTTCGAAGCACATTGCCATGTTATCCAACCATGCCTCATTGGCTAATCCATCCGAAGCACCCCAAAACTTGGGAAAAATCACTTTCTCGAGCTCTCTATGTATACTAATACTACCAGCTGGAGCACGCTCGGAACACTCAATGGGAACAAATGGTCTTCCCTCATCTTGATCGAGGTAGTTGATCAATGCCTTTGACATCCTCTCGAAGGATCTCATCATACCTACCACATCTCCCACAACAACCTGCTCCTTCTCAGTAGTCTTCTCATCTCCCTAAGGGTTAGATCCCTATGGTGTGGATACTATCGGAGGTGTCACACATCTTCCTCTGACACCACAACATCTACTTCCCTTGTGTCCTCTAACCATGATTACGTGCATGGACAATTTCAAAATTAATTAGCGATTAATATTTATCATTTAGTTAACATAATGGAAGGCGTGACAGTCTAATGTTGCAGGGTTAAACCCGCTCTGATACCATAAGTAACGACCCCTTCGTTAAAAAATCAATGTAGTGAGTACACTAGAGGTAATTTTTATTTATTTTTCTTTTGAAACATCATTAGAACAAGTGTTACAAAACAAATAAATACACCAATAATTATACATTATTTTATTATTCACATCATTACATAACAAGAAACATTTACAACATCATCATACTAACATATTAATCGTATCACCTCAAGATAATAATATTTCCATCCACCCAACTTACCCTGCAAGGTTAGGACCTCCAAGACACATAATCAACGATCAAGTCCACGATTCATCCAATTGATTTTGACCATTTAAGGTCTTAGGACTGGCGCCTGTTCTGAGGAACATGGAAGTATCTATTCCCAAAACCAACTCTAATCTAGACTCAAATCTAAATATAATGGTAAGGCACTTAATCATAACGCAATTTAACTCATTCAATGACTCATTATTCTAGACAAAAGTTTTCCTTTCCTTAAGAATTAGAACAACATTATTTATATCATCTAGATAATGTGCATTCTCTTTAAAAATACTACAATATCTTGTATTCAACATTTAATAAAATTTCTTCCCTTAAGAATACAAGAAATGAGTAACTATTCATTATCTACACAAATGTACCCTCTCTATTAACACGAATAATTATTGTTCACTATCTATACAAATTTGCCTTCTCATTAAGAGTACCCCATATGATTTATTCAACATTTAACAAATACAATTTCACTTTGTCATTAAGAATGGCAAAAATGTTTTATACTTAACATTAAACAAATACAAATCACCTTCTCATTAAGAATACCACAAATTGTATATATTCAACATTAGCAAATACAAACCACCTTCTCATTTAGATTACGACATATAATCTACAATAATAAGTTTATTTCCTTAAAGAATACCAGTAACCCTTTAATTATTCAATGTCTAGACAAGTGTAGCACAAGAATTACATGGTAACCTATAATGATTCCATTAAAATCTGATCTTCCATTATAATTAGAAATGTACATTACCCCAGGGTTCCTTAATTACTAGCTCTAACTTTATACATATAAGAATTTTAAATAAGGATTCTTTTGAAACGAGGAGTCTACCTGGTCTGGTTGTAAGTACCAGTAGTTGTAATTTTTGTTAATAATTTGTGATGGTGTTTATTACGTATAAAAATATAGGTCTAACAATATTTGTATAGATTCACTATATCGACAACTACACAGTGTCGATTTCCTCCACGTTCGGTAAAAAATTGGGTAAAGAGATAGTAACTGAAGTTCTCCTTTCTAAATAATTTAGATATTATCTTTTGGTCAAGATTCACGCATACCATAATAACAATTATTTTCCTCAACAATAAAAAAAATTTCCTAACATAAATCAAAGGGATATTCTAATTACCCTAGATGAAAATTAATTAACTGGAGATTAATAGAAAATAAGGCGGCTTGGAGAACAAGTGACTAAGTCGAACAACCACAAATGCATATTCTCAGATGATCCGACTCCACCAGGAAAGGATCGACAAGTGATATTGAGAGATACAAAGTAAAATAAAGTCCAACAGAATCAAGTGTGAATGGGAAGAAGTAAAACGATATCAAGCACTATCACTTCCAATGCCAAATTAAGGAAGGAAACTTGGATTCGTTGCAATCACCCGTTGGGGTCTATACTATAAGACTTTAAACTTCACTGATACCAACAAAATCAAAATCAAATTACCAGATGCTTTGTCACAACTATAATACTTTCAACTTCTCAAAATGCAAAATCTTTTACCGCGACCATTAATAGTTAAAACGGGTTTAACAATTTTTACTACAGTCGTACATATTTTTAAAACTTCCAAGAAAATGGTATTACGAGACCCAACAAATTTCAACTTTCGAATTACAATAAACCTACAGGGCTATACAAACTTTAATTTCCGGAAATGTGATCTAAGTTTTACAATCACTCCAAATTCTAATTAGGATTGAACATAATAATTTCAGAGACCATATAATATATAGCTTGTATTCATAATAATTGGCCACGAGCAATAAGAATCAAATTCTGATTGTAATTTAATTTGAGGCAATAATATAACTTGAAATTCCAATGCACACCATAGATCTACATCGAACACCCAATTTCTATATTCCAAAATTGCGTAATAATTTTGTAGCTGCTTAAAAAAATGATCTCTAGATTACTTAAAAATATACAACAAACATACTCAATTTAAATCCATAGTTACACATAGTTATGTAATGATTTAGAACTCTAATTTACAAATTAATTTTACTGCAATAAACTTTTCAGAAATAAAATATCGGAACCAAGAAGACGGAGAGTTGACGACATCA